>VZTL01034040.1:0-18965 GCA_013400535.1 Scopus umbretta | reverse complement strand
CCGTCCTGGTGTTACCGGGCCGAAGCTGCCCGGCCTTTCAGGCTGCCGTCCGGCCTTCGCTGTGTTGCCGGGGTATCGTGGGGACTGAGTTGTTAGCGAGACGGCAGTGGCCGGTGGTTTCCTTGGGTCCCCAGTGGGCTGTTGCGAGCGTGCTGCGGGGGTGGATGAAGTCACGGGTCTGATCTGATCATGTCAGGTTCTCCCCGTGACACCGTCAGCTGTCGTTAGCAAAGCACCTTGAGTATCTCCAATGCTGCCAGCCCTCCAGGGTTTGAAGAGGTGGGCCCGGCCCTCCAAACCCAGGAGGTTCTTGATTCATTTTATCTTTGTGTTTGCCGCCAGTTTTTGACGTCTGGGACTTGACCTCCAACATTTCTTTGAAGCCACAACAGCTACATGCCAGCCTCTCTCAAATTAAACTTGAAATCCTCACAATCCCACAGTCTCAAGAGTCAGGCAATTAAAAAAATATATACCACGAGGCCCATAAAATCAGAAGAGCTGGCAAACCTGTGGCTCCTCTCTTGTTCCCCAGTAAACCCCAGCAGAACGGGGGGGGAAAAAGTAACTGCTCGGTTTTCCTTGCACTTTTTCTGCCTACGTTTTCCTACAGAGGTTTTCCAAGTTGCTGTAGATTGTTTGATAAAGAACAGCAAATACTTGTACGGAGGTCCTGGGCCAGACTTGTGTCCCATCATGGTTAAGTAGAAGATTTCAGGTCCCCAGAGCCAGCGTCTCCTGCCCTCCTGGACATTCCCTGCTCAAGCTAAGTGAATACAGGCTATTTTGTAGAGAAGAAATCTTGCACCATTTCCTCCCCTTTTCCACTGTTTTTGCTTGTGCAAAGAGAACTGAAGCTTCGGTAGGCCAGCAAGAGGCGCATGAACCTTGTGGTTAGGTCAGGCATCTGAACAAGAGTTCAGATCTCTTCTGGCTCAAGAGCACGCTTGACTTCAGGCCTTGTATCCTGAGATACTTGTCTATCTGTTGAACTGTGTCACCCTCTCAAGAGGAAGGATTGAATCTCCTTATACACATACCATTCTTGGGAAAGAAGGGGTTTTTTTTAAACAGCATTTGGAGAGAAGCCCTGGGCTGTGAATCCCAAGCAGAAGGTTATGTCTTCTCCTGGTGCACGTTGAAACATTCACAGCTCCAAGGACAGACAGACTTTAAGAGAGTTATCTTAGGGGTCTTCCATCTAGCACATTTAAGCAGTTACCTTTCCAGCACATCAGTCAGCTCTTCACAGTCCCAAATCTCTCCCCACTGGGAAGGTCTGCTGGATGGCTAATTCTGTGGTCTAGGCTTCACTCTAGGCACCAAGAGGTTTGGTATGTCAGCTGCCTAAGACCATTTTTGCATTTAGTTCCCTGTTCCCATTCTCTCCCAGAAGCCCTCCTGCCCTCCTCCCATGCAAGAGCAGCCAAATCACAATGAAACTGGCAATATCCATATCACCAGAAGGCTTGGGGAGAAGGTGGCCATTTGACTGTATGTGACCCATCCAAGGCCTCTGCCTTTCTGTGTTTCCAGACTTCATTAATTGAAGCCTCGTGCCCTCTCTAGTGTCTGCATCCAAGGCTCAGAAGGATACAGCTTGCACCTGTGCCATGGATGCCAGACAAATGCAGATTTCCATCCACAAAAGCAACACAATAACTTTCTTTCAAAGGCATTGAAAGTGTTAGATGAAATTGTACCACCTTTCTTTTCTGCAGCTGGTGTTATTTCACCTTTAGTAAAGACTCACAGGCATCTCACTTTCAGGAAGCCCTGTATCATGTACATGGTACCATGTGTACCATGAGTAATTGTGAAAGATCTGGCTTATCTTCTCTATGACAAAATCAAGCCACAGTAATATTTACTATTTTCTCTTTTTAATTAGCAAGGCAGCTTCCCTGTAATTCACAGACATTCCATAAGAGAAATGGGGAAAGAGGTGTGGGATTTGTTGTTTTGGGGTTTTTTTCCTAAGCAGAAAAATGTGATTTTGAAATTAGAAGAACCTGCCAGGAGAAATCAGAGGTAGGGGTAGTTCCTGAAATTATTTTAAGGTTTTGATATTGTATTAATGACTCAATTTTTAATGACTCATTTGGAAGTTAAGAAACTTTCTAGACCCAATGCTATTTAAGACAAGTCCGTATACTACAATTTTCAAGGTGATAAAGCTACAGATGGTTAGTATCAGTTACCTCTTTTTTTATACAGCAAAATATTCTAGTTTAAATATAAATATCCCCTAGACAAATGACTGGTCTAATTACCCTACTACTTCTGATTTGCAGAAAATATGCTATCTATGCATCCTGTCTCATCAGAGACCTTTCCTGTAAAGTATCATAGCTGCTATGTTTTATAATGAAACTTATCTGCATGTAGTACATATACGCAGGCCATTTATTTTGTTTCCTGCATTATCTCTGGTTTCCAGAAAACTGAAGGACAGATGCTGGAACACACGCTGTGTCTTTATATACTCAGTCTAGCATTTTGTCATTGATTATAACAGCAGCAAGGCTGTGCCTTTCAACATTAATATTTTGGACAGTGAGAGAGTAAGGTTTAAGTCTCTGCAAAGAGTAGGCTAGTTTTAGTTTATGTTAGTATACCTCAGTGCTTAGTATTACTTAGAGAACAACATATCTGCTGTCTAGGTCAGAAAAAAATTCTTGGGGCATGTAAATTCCAAATGAAAGTGAGAAGCCCAGCTAGGACGTTTTCATTAATGAGAGTTTCCTGGAGCCATTTAGTCTTGTATTTAAGGGTGTGTTGGTTATTTATGGCAGAGAAAAAGAACGGATGTGTTGATGTTCTGGAACTTTTCCTTTGTGCATTGTTTCCCATTTCACAGTTGTATTTGGCACCCACTTTCCTCCAGCCAATAAAGAATATTAAAGAACTTCCTTTGCTGAGAAGTTGTGTGCACATTTTACAAACCATATGTTTTAACCAGAAGTGTGAGAGGTAGTACTTCTACCAGCATTTACAATCACCAGAGATTGTAATTCTATAATGTTGCCAGCAAAGGTCTGCCAGTGATTCTTTTTATGGACTATCTATTCCTGTTTTCTTAAAAAAATGATTATATAATACAACCAACAAAGCAAATTTCAGTCTGACTGAATGTGTTCAGGAAAGGCAATAACAAAACTCACACTGGCTGTGATAAGAGCAGGAGTAGCCTCTGTTCATGCCAAGAATAACCTCGAGTACTGTGGATAGTGCATGTGTTCTGGTGCACTCACAAAGCAACAGCTCTTTCCTATGAGGTCTCAGTGGAAGCATCCCTGTGTTGTCAAGCGAGCGCAGAGTTATTCTTGGAAAGGAGTAGGCTGGCCCCAGAGAAATAAACTCTTTGCAATTAATATTTTTCAAATACAGAGAATTTTCTTCATCATTAGGAATCTATGTCTGTAAACCTAGTGACATGTTGGCAATATATTGCTAATAAGCTTCAAAAAATTCCCTGGTCTCTCCTGTCTGCAGGGAAACCATACAGTCTCTTGTGGTGGTTGTGTTTGCAGGGAGAAGCAATGAAAGACTTTGATCTACTGACCTGCACCAGCTCAGATAGTGCCATGAATTTAAAAAGAAATGGAAAGAAAACCACTACTTGCCAAAAATAATTAAATTGAAGGCACTTGCATTCCTTTCACTAGAAGAAATTCTACATCAGATGCCTGAAAAATACATGGTGTGGAAATGCTGGATTCACTACCAGTATTAAGACTCTTATGGTCAGCAGTGAAGGTAAAGCTTCTCCCATGCAGTACAGAGATGCTGGCAGGTGGGTCTCATTGCCACACACTGCAAAGTGTCAAGATCTTTGTCTCCAAGTGGCCTGACCAGGAACATTTGTGCATAGGACAGAGGACAAGGGGCACCAGCTGTTGAGTCCTCACTAAGTACGTCAGGTCTGTCTTGACTGGCAACAACAATTTTTTTTGAACACGTCTTATTATATATGTCTTCCTGAGACAAGCAGTTGTTATGCAATGATTTTGCCTCAGACCTTTGCTTGCCTTATCCTCCAGGAACTTTGGAAAAGTTCCTGCCCATTAGCTTATTCCCTCATTTTGCCATCTTTATGGCTACTGTCTGTCTTCCTCTAGGGAAGTTGTTATCTGAGCCTATGTTATCAGAGCATGGTTTTGGGGGTGGTGGGTTGACTATGCTATGGCTTTATCAGAGCAAAGAGACTGAACTTTTGGGCTTGTGTTGTGGTCTTGATATAAACAACACAGTCCTCACTGTACCTTGATTTGACTGCTATTGTTCATGTCCATCATGTCTATTAATGCTCATTCTTTCCACCCTTCCTTTAGCGTGTCTTCTGATGCCTCCTTATGCAGGCATTTCCACTCATACTTCATTCAGATGAGTGTTGATACTTCAGTTACAAATGTCTACAGTGGCTACAGTGAACTAATGCCTGAGAAGGGACCTACTGCTGAAGTTCCTCTGCTAAAACAACTTACACGCTGTAAACTGATTAACAGTTGCAGGCCTGCTTCCCAGTCTAAACATTTGTGCCATCCTGCAGTTGATTATTCTGGCAGTTCAGCACATGCTTAATCATCATGTTAGATGTGTCCCATTGCTGAGTCCCATACAGTAACATGAGAGGTCAGTCTTCATGTCAATGAAATAAGATACAGCATAGTTCTTGGAAAGAAATGAAGATAAATATAAATTTCTGAAGAAACACCAACAAATGGTAACAATCTTACTAACTATGGAAGGGCTGGTGGAACCAGTCCTAGAACTAAGTCTGATTTATGGATATGAAACTGAAGAGGCTTACTTAGCACAGTAGTGGAAGGTCCTAATTACATCATGAAATGAGGATTTATGAAAGTCAGAAGCTAATTTAGGTCTGTAATAGCCAGAGAAGCATGGAACACTGCGATAAAAGATACTGAGAACATCTAAGACATTCATATACTGTTAATATTGCAAGGCCCTCCACCGGCTCCCCATCGTCAGTGTGTCACATTCAAACTTACTGCTTTGCTCTGTGCAGCTTTCAACAATGTTCCTTATTTAGCAATTCTTGTCACTGTGGTGTTGGCTCTGTTTCCAATGTAGTGCCATTCCCATCTGCTCACCAATTTATCAGCTAGATATTGCCATGCTTTCTGTATTGCTATGACATCCCACAAAGGAATGTACCCTGTACTATAAAGCTTACTAAGTTGATGCTTCTGATTTTCTGTGCTTCAGTCCATGGCCTGAACGTGTTTGACAAATGCCACATTAATTTAAGGATCCTAAGCTGCTATGAACTTTACATGCACTCCAGAGCTGATCTCTACATCAAGAGGAGCCATTTGACCAGAATTCATGTAACTGAGCTGAGCTGCCAGCTTCAGTGAATCTTGAATAAGTGGCTAGAATTTTCTCTCTGCATGAAGTTTACAGCAGCAACACCCTCCCCCCTTGCTGAATGATATCCAGGGAAAGAAATGTGCCTTCTTCCATACTATCTTTGGATTGAGCTGTAAGCCCACTCACTGCTTGGAACTAAATTTCTATGTATCAGTATAAAAGTAGCAAGATGAAGACAGCTCAGCCAGAGAGAAGGTGGAGATATATAACAACAGTTTTTCAAGAACATATGAAGTTCTATGTTTCCATGGTTCATGGCATTCCTTCTGTCTTTCCATATAATTTTTCAGATGTGTGTTTCAATACTGCTTAACACACTGCATTAAAGCTTGGGATATTATAGTATTAAGTAATGTGCAAATAAGATATCTTAAGGTGTGGCCTTGAAGGACACAATAGCAAAATACATTTATTAGAAGCAACTTTATTCTTTCTGGCCTGACTTTAGATATATTATTGTTTGGTGTTTCTAGTCACCCTGGTTAGCCACAGTTCTCTTACAGGCTAATAAAAGGTCTGTGTGCCTCAACAGAAATTCTAACTCTAGTAAATAAGATCAGCATATTCAGCATATTTGAAAGTCAGGTTGAAAGATTATTTCATACAAGCAGGCAATTGTTTGCATTAGGTTAATTATTGCAGCAAATTCAGTATCTATTCCAGGAGTTTCCATCAAGGTGGACCTATTTTTGTCCTCTGTTGTGTTTTTATTTTTATACAAAAATGTCTCTGCCAATGACATACAATCCTAACCTAGTACCCACTTAATTACATATCTGTGTACATCCTCATATCCTCCCTTCTGGTGTAACAAGCACCTTTGCTTTCACTAGTTTGCAGATTGATGGCAATCTCAGTCTGCCTCTGCACATCCCTAGTAAAGCCAAAGGAGCTGCCCACACAGGGAATGATTTGTGGTAGCACCAGGGCTGTAAGATTAAGCTTCTTCAGGCAGAAAACTATTTTCTGTAAAACAGTTCTTAGAACATGTGTGGACAGCACTGGAGACACCAGAAATGTATGTACATGCTGAAAATGGTGCGACTGAGCATGCTCTGTCTTGTTCCCCATCTTTGCCAAGCTGGATGTCTAGGCAACTTCCTTCCCCACTTGGGTCATCTGAGATGCAGAGAACAACCATCCCTGTGTCATAGAACACTATTTGTCAGCTCTGAGCTAAAACCAATTCACGTTCACATTCAGCTCTGTTCAGTGCTCCCTGCTGTGAAGCATAGCTCACCAGGCAGGTTACAAAGCACGTTCTTGAGAGATACTGTGAGTGCAAGAGGCCCAGGCTGAGTTAGCGCATGTATTGGCCTAGGTTAGGGTTTGGCAGGTACTTTTTCTGCCAGCAGTATGAACTTGAGCATCCATTGTGTCACTTCTTCTATGATGCTCTGCTGCATTGTGTTAGCATAAATCATTGCACACATCCGCACAGTAAGACAGATCAAGGAAACAATTCTGGGTTTTTTGGTTTTTTGTTGTGTTTTTTNCACTGTACGTGGTGGGTGGTTTTTTGTTGTGTTTTTTTTTTTTTTTAATTAACCTCCCCTTGTGGTATTTTTTAACTGAATAGTTCCCCTGCTGTGAATTACACTGAACACAAACATCAAGACACTGGAAGGCTGGTAGGGGGTAAGAATAAACAGAAATAAACAGCCAAGGGCAAAGGTTGAAGGGCCATAGGGCTAGAATAAACAGCCAAGGGCAAAAGTCGAAGGAGCACTCCTGCTGTGTGTCAAACCACAGTTTTGGGCTCTAGGCTGTCCTTAGTCTGGGAGAGGTGGTGATTTCAGCCTTCAGCTATGTGCCCTAGCCACTAGGCTGGAGTATTTCAGGCATGGCCAGGGACCCAAACACAGTCGCAATAGCCAGGATGGACTGACAGTAAGAACCTGAGGAAAACAAGGAACTTGCCTTTTGTCCACTGTCTGAAGCAACATAGTGACAGTTGAGGGAGCAGAGCTGTCCCCCTAATTGCAAAGATCATCTGAACTCTGCTCTTAGTGAGCCCACATCTTGGCATGAGAGCGATGCTCATCCTCCACAAACCTCCGTAACTAAGTCATTTGGGTACCCACTGGAACATCAAAACTACCTTGCACGGGAGGAGTACCTAGCTTTCAAGAAAACATACATCCAGGAAGCCTTTATTAAGCTCCTAAATCCAATTCTAGAGGTACTTCTGTGAAGCCACAGTAAAGGTGTTTGTTTGGTTTTGGCATGCTGGCTATTGCAAGCTCCAAGTGTTGAATGCCTCTTCAGCCTGTACCTCTTCCTTGTTTTATGTATGGCGCTACTGTGGAATGCAGCTTGGAGCTGAATACGCATAAGTTACGCAGCACTCAGCATTTTAATGTTCTTTATACTTTGGTTAGGCTGCTTGTTTGCCTTAATTTAAAGGAGAATTGAAAACTCAAAAAATCAAAGCCCAGACACACTCTTTGCTGAACCTAAAATACACAATTACAAATCCATACAGGCATCTAGTGAACAGGGGAAAAGGCTCACAAGAAGCAACCTGCTGAGCACAAGGCACTTATTCTAGCCAAAAAGAAATTCCTGTTGTCTCACTTCTTTTCTCTGTTTTGCTTTCCTACGCACCTCTGTAAGCTGAGGTTTTGCTGTTTTCCCTCTTTTGATATGCATGAACAGGCAACAATTCCTGTTCAATGTTCGATGGCCTTACATGCAGTCTTCCTTCTCATGCCTGTAATTAGCAAGACTGATGCCAAGGAAGACTCTCTGAAAGTCTTGACCTTTAAGATGTGAAGTCACATTTAGATGGAGTCTCTTCTGGCTTTGGAGATGATGGCACTAACATCAAACTTTTGTGTTACATCTTGTGCTACTTACTCACAATCCTCAGACCTCCCCCCAGTTGGCTTTTTTGGCCTGAAACCCTCTCTTGGATTTAAACACCACAGAATTTTCTCTCTTTGAAGTCACATGGGAGAAACAACAGATGCCATCATATGTCTGTGAAAACATCACCTCCAACTACAGAGGTGGTTAAAGGCTTGTTTGGGAAGTGGAAGAACTTGGGTGCAATGAGCAAAGGTGCTCCAGAGGATATTTCTTTCCCATGTCTACAGGGTGTTCTGCCCACCTCATTAGGCTAGAGGGCACTGTCCACTCTGCTTTTGAAGCGTGGATGTCCCTTAAAAAACAAAAGTGAAGCTCCTGCCAGAAAAGGCAGGAGCAGAAGTGAAGGTGATTGTGCAAACAGTAGTGGCTGGGTAGGTAGGGAGGGGGAACTACAAACTTCTGGCCCCCACTTCTGGTCCCCACTCCAAGGCATGCATTTTTTGTATATTCAGATGCAGAAGCCATGTATTTTTCACACAGAACAGTTAGGCTTACTGAGGAAGTTGGGAAGAAACTCGTATTTACCCATGACAGTCACACTATGATTCACCCTGTTCCTTATTACAGGCAGCAACCTTGACCCATCTTATGCAATCCTACCACTTTCCTGGACTTCAGAGGTACACAACTCTTTGTGTTGAGCTATTCCAGAATGGCCTGATTCCTCCCACAGAGAAACCCATGCAAGAGAGTCCTGACAGAAAGACTTGCTGGAATTTCCACTCCTTCTACAGTTTAACATAAGATGTGCCAGTAACAGGTTTTTCTTTAGGGTCCGTGTGGTAAAAACTTCCCCCAAACCTTTGACATCTGAAGGAGGTGGGAGCTACAGTAGCCATTGGTATGTGCCAACCAAAGCTCAACAGCAGTGATAAAAGGTGGCTCTCAGGAAGTAAGGCCTAATTATACTGTTTTGAGCTGGGAGTACAGAGCAGCACTGTCCTGAATGATACCAAAGCAGGCATCTCACTGCTTCCATGCCCAGAACTCCAGAATGAGACTCCAGAATTTGGAGACAAGCTTATGTGCTCCACAGATGACAGAAGTTGCATAAATCATTGCTTTTTCCCAAGAAGTGGTTGCCAGAGAGATTGCAGGCTGGCTGTTATTATTGCACATGGATGTGAAGTCTGTCCTGGTAGTGCAGCTGGCTCTGGCTCCAGAAAGAGGAAGTGTACCAAAGACTTCAGGGAGAATTTGTACCAGTTCACCTGCAGGATGAGTTCCCACAGCTGGTAAGAGGAAGAACAAGAATAAAAATAGAATAGAATAGAACACAATAGAATCATTAAGGATTGAAAAGGCCTCTAAGATCATCTAGTCCAACTGTCAATTCAACACCTTCATGCCTCCTAAATCATGTCCCAAGGTGCCATGTCAGCATGTTTTTTTAACACCTCCAGGGATGGTGACTCCACCACCTTCCTGGGCAGCCTGTTCCAATGCTTCACCNCATGGGGTTGTTGTGACCAAAGTGCAGGACCCGGCACTTGGCCTTGTTGAACCTCATACAGTTGACCTCAGCCCATCGGTCCAGCCTGTCCAGATCCCTCTGCGGAGCCTTCCTACCCTCAAGCAGATCGACACTCCCGCCCAACTTGGTGTCATCTGCACTTACTGAGGGTGCACTCAATCCCCTCATCCAGATCATTGATAAAGATATTAAACAAGGCTGGCCCCAATACTGAGCCCTGGGGAACACCGCTTGTGACCAGCTGCCAACTGGACTGAACTCTGTTCACCACCATTCTCTGGGCACGGCCATCCAGCCAGTTTTTTGTGCAGCAAAGAGTAAGCTTGCCTAAGCCATGAGCCACCAGCTTCGCTAGGAGAATGCTGTGGGAGACAGTGTCAAAGGCTTTACTAAAGTCCAGGTAGATAACATCCACTGCCTTTCTCTCATCACCTAAGTAGGTCTCCTGGCCATAGAAGGAGACGAGGTTGGTCAAACAGGACCTGCCTTTCATGAACCCATGCTGGCTGGGCCTGATCCCCTGGTTGACCTGCACATGCCTGTTGAGCGCACTGAAGATGAACCACTCCAAAGGACTTCCAAAGGAAGCAGTCTCAGCACAGTCTCAGGCTGACTCAGAAACAAGCATTTCAGTTTAAGAAAATAGAGTTTTGGGGACAGTGTTACCTCAGATAGCAAAAAATGTATTGTTGCAGCTCTGCCCTGCAGAGCTCTGCTCTTGCTTCTCTCTCTTCCCTTATTTTGATTGGTATTTTTTCCCTTTTTGTTCTTCCTTCTCTCTCCTATCGCTCTTTCTTTTTATGATTCTGAAGCTGGTTAAAGGGCTACTCTTGCAGTTTTTTACACAGGGTTACCCTCTGTGGCCCTAAGTGTCACAGAAATTTCTAGTGAGACAGTCCTCATTTCATGCTGCAGCAGTCACTGACCAAATGTGATGCTCCTCCTGCCTTTTGAGATAAACCACAAGCTACAGAACCAACCCACTAAATATCCTCCCAGAGATGCCTTAAATTTTCTCCCCTAATTGCAGTGCTGTACAGAGAAATAGCTTTCACAGGAAATCTCTGTATTGGAAAAATATGGGAAGCACGGGACACTAAAGATTAGAGAGGAAAGGTTATCTTTGTGTTTAGCTAGTCATTTGCAGCTTCCAGCAGTTCAGAAAGATAAAGCTATGTAACATAAAACAGCTCCATATTTATTAGCATGAATGTTTAATACCAAACCTGGCTAGACAAAGTGAGTATAAATCCCTTGTCTTTTATGTATGCAGGAGCAAATCAAGTCTATGCAAACCTTTGCTGTCAGTTTTAGTGAGAAAAGAATTGAATGCTCTGCCACCTGACCTATGCCCTCACAAAGCTTTTCCTGAAAAAGATGAATGGAACAGAGGATGACTTTAGTGACATTATCATTAGAAAGATTGATACTTTACCACTATGACTCATTCTTCCCCCATAATTTTATTCCTAAAAGCCAATTAATGATGTTTAAAAGATGTGTGTTAATGCTTGCTCTTGCAAACAAATGTAATTAACACATAATTTGTGATTTTGCAATTTTACTTTTGAACTTTATGCAACACTGAATAATTTTTACAAGTATCAAAATCAACACATTGTACCTTTTTTGAGGAAGGGTTTTATTAATGAAATCCTCTTCTTTTAGGCAAAAGAGAAACAACATTGGGCAGCTCCTGAATAGTCCTAATACTTTAGTATTAGTTACTGACCAGTCTGTGTATGATCACTATCTAAATTGCACATGTTCCTTTAATTACAAAAGATAGATTTCCTTTAGTTCCAGGCTGGTACCTTTTCTGTATTCTTTTGCTTTATTATTATAAAAGTATTCAATTTGGCTTTAGAAAACTCAGAAAGAGAGGCAACAATTAACTCTATCAAGGGAATATATTCCACAAAATTTTATCTTTCCAATCTATGTTTTTTGTTAACTTCCAGATCTCCTATTTGAGCCTAATCAATTCAGAAGCATGAATCTATAGGATCTAAAGTAATCCAAAATTACTTAGATCATGAAGAATCTGTGATACTCCATGAGCTGAAGAGGACCTCTGTTACACTATTTTTCTATGACTCATTCATCCAGCAAAACTTGAAGTGTTGATGGCTTGTGAAAACCCAAGAGGAGATGTGCAGATCCAGACCTCAAGAAAAGAAAGCATGTAGAGCTGCCTTAGGCATCAGCAATCTCTGCCTCTCCAGTGCTCTTTGGAGTGTGATCCTATTGACATGATCTTGATGACAAGAGCTTGGAATCTCTACAAAGAACATCTTTCAGCACTCATCTCACAGGTTTGCAGAGACCTATAAAAGACTGTGTTTGTTGTTTCCAGGTGAAATCACAGGACTGTCTTGGGGTGTTCCATTATCCCTGAGACATTTATCCAGTTTCTCACCACTTCAGAATAGCAGAACTAAAACCAAAAATTGTCCAGGGAAAGTCTGAGTCTGCTGTTATCTTGTAAAAAAACAGCAGAAGGTGGTTTCAACTAAGATATCTTTTGCCTTCCCCAAAGTTTTGTTAGGAGGACTCTTCTGGTCTATATTTGTGAAGATCTGTATAGCCAACAGACAAAGAAATGATCAGGAAGAGAAAGTAGTATGGAAATACAAGATGTCACTACAGAAGGACTTGGCACAAGCACCTGAGAAAGTTCAGTGAGAGCTCCTGTGAGTACTGGCTGAAAGAAACAGGGAATTTGAGCAGTGGAAGAGATTTCAGCTCTCAGAGTCCAGTGTACCCAGGGATACAGGCTTACTAGGTTCTTTGCAAGTAAACTAGACTGCATCACAAAAGGTCTGAGTCTGTCACTGCCACCTTCTCTGAACGGAATCATCTACAACAGCCTTCATTTTGTTAGTTGCTCAAATGAAATGGGGGGCAGGAGAGGCAATATTGCTTGTAAGGCTCATACAAAACTACTCAAAATGATAGTATACATGCATCTTAGAAATATCCTAGATACTAAGTATAACTAGTAAATACTGAACAACTGCTTAATGTCCAAAGTGATGTTTCACTTTTATCCTGAATTGTTACTACTACAGCCTAAAAAGCAAGCAACCAACCTGAAAACTTAAATACACCAGTCTTCATCTACAAATATGTCTTGTATAAATATGCAGATTTGAAGAGGTTTGGTGTTCTTTTTTTATTCTTCACTCAAACAATTTAGAAGTGTCGGTGTATATGGCATGAGAAATAATTTTCATAAGCAATTTCTATATTGGAAAATAATGGAAAGCATGGGGCTCTAGCACTTAAGGCAGAAAGGTGGAGGATTACTCTGAGGACAATGGACAAGGCCTTATAAACCCAGTGGTTCCCAAATTTAGGCATAAATTACTCCTTGTCATGCCACAATAGGCCCTGCTAAAAAGATTGTCCCCATCTTTCCTGTAGGCCCCTTTTAAGTACTGAAAGGCTGCAATAAGGTCTCCTCGGAGCTTTCTCTTCTTCAGGCTGAACAACCCCACCTGTCTCAGCCTGTCCTCATAGGAGAGGTGCTCCAGCCCTCAGATAATTTTTGTGGTCCTCTTCTAGACCCTCTCCAACAGTTCTATGTCCTTCTTGTGCGGAGAGCTCCAGAGCAGGACGCAGTACTCCAGGTTATCCTGAGACACATAATTTGATCATGATAGACTTGAGCTTTCAGCATTCAGTGATGTCCACATGCTTTTCACTGGAGTCGAGAAAAGAATTACACTGGTGGTTTTCATAGATGAAGGCTTAGAATAAGACAGGATGTTTTGAATCATTTTAGATTTAATGACACAGACAGATGCCAGCCTGAATGTCTGAAAAGCCACTTGTGGGGATCCTAGAATCATAGAATGATAGATATGCAGAAAGATGAACTGTGGCCTTATAAAGATATTCATATTATACATGAAGATTATCAACAAGATTGTTACAGTCAAAGGTTTATTAAATTATGTTTGTGCTATTTCTTTCCTTTAAAAAATAGACAGAAGTGTAGAGCATATTTTGTAAAAGCCTGTCAACTCACATAGAAATCATTATGATGACATGGCCCTGAACTTCTAAAGAGCGAAAAACCTTTTCTGAAGTCCAAAATCTTAAGTTCAAAGTTTGTTTGAGAGATGATGCCTGCAGCAACAGACCTAGCACAGAGGGAACCTCCCAAGGAAGCCTGAGTATATTCAAAAACTTCCGAATGATTCCAGTAAAAGTCCTTGTACAGAAAGTTCCAGCTCACTTCTTGTTTACTTGGTTAGCTGCTGTAGAAGAGTCACATAGGATTTCCCTAACAAATCACATGTTCTCATATTGCAGCATCCTTGAGCCAAATGCATAGAAAACCTTGGGTAACCTTTTCTTCCTCACTATATGCTGGGAGAAATAATCTGTTTTCAACATTTTTGGCCCCTGCATTACATAGATAATAGCCAAATAATGACCTATTTCAGCATATTTCCTCCTGTACTATAAACAGCATCTGTATAAATTTCTGTCAGTCTCATCCTTAACACACAGTACTTTATAAGGAAGAGGGTCATACATGTAGTAACATTACATGAGTGTAGATTTAGATTTTTGAATATTAGTTTGCAGTAAATTACTCTGTTCCAGATGCTGTGAGTATTTTCCCATGCCTACTGAGATAAACAGACCTGAGGCTAGAAAAGACTGAACAAGTTTTTGGCAAAACTGGCTTCCAATATCTGCTTCTTTCTTAGGTGCTTCAAAGTCACACATTGCCTCACCCTTGAGCATGTGGCTTTCATAACTGATTCTTTGAGCTCTAAGTGCAAGGAACTGCCTCAGCTCAGTGTTCTCATTGCAAAAGATGCCTGAAGATAGCCAATACCAAACATGAGCAACACAGATTTGTCCAGATCCCTACTAAAATGGGGAGATGATGAGAATGACATTTTAAATGCGTTAAGTTGGCTATCTGTCAAGAGAAGGGGAGATCTGAATTCTAACTCCTACTCCAAGGACTGTTCATGCACTGAATCCAGGTACTGTTTCACATAAATAGCCCTTTAAGCAGGACCAGAACCCAGGTTTCCATTAGTCCACGAAAGTGCCTCAATTACTGCATTAAGGATTCAGGCTCCTGCTGTCTTTTTGCTGCTTGATGACACTTGAAGTCTTTCTACAGACTGTCTTGGCTTTGACAGAAAGCATGAAAAAAACATCTATTGCCCCTGTCACACACACTGCTTAAAGAATTACCTGCCTTATGTATGCAGTTTCCTTGAGCCAAATGCATAGAACACTTTAGGTAACTATTTATTTTTCAGTCTACATAAGACAGAGATGTACTTATACTTTTAAGTACCTATGGTATTGAAAATATAATATATATTCTGAATAATCCCAGTAAAAAATGATGAAACATAAGTTTCAGTTCACACTGTCTGATGAGTTGTTGAGAAAAATTTATACAGGCTTTCAACTTACGAAGTAATATCTGTGAAAGATTTTCTTGCCCCTTGTGAGGAGAGGGGATAGTGCACTTACGGCTCAGGCAAATAGGTGAGAATGTGATGAGAATTTCCACCGATGTTTTAGGGGAACCAGATTTTTTATGACACAGTTTATTCATTTTCATTGCTGTCATCACCACAAACTTCTGTTCATATCACATGTAAAGCAAAACCTGCTTGAATGTAATTTTATTTTTTTAGGAGACTATTGTGATAGGTTTTTTGTTTTCTTTATTTCATGCTGAGTAACTCAGAAAATATTTTACATTTATGATGGCTTTCTCTCCATTCTGCTTCCACAGAAGGCAATAAAAATCTTTGTGTTGACATCACATTGATACTGATAGAATATGTCTTTAAGAATAGCAACAGTTCTCTTCTGTATTTCATGTTAGTACTAAAGGCTTTGTTCAGTCCTCGTCATGGAAAAGTTCCCTTTTGAATTCAGTGAGCTTTAGATAAGCTGCTTGGAGTCCGAGGCCAGAAATGTTTCTTCACTAACATATATTCATTAATTTTGAAAAGTACCAGCAAAGTAGGCATGATGTGTTCTCAGTAGTTGAGAAAAGTTGCACAAAGAGAAATTTTAATGATTTATTGAAGATAACAGCCTAGATAACAAGTCTGTGGCCACACTAGTGCTCAGTGTAGTCTGGTGAATACTAGGCACCTAATTTTTATGAAATGAATAAAATAATATCTTCTCCATCATACAGTATATTGAAATCCATCCAGAAAAGAAGATCTGAACTATAAAAGCAACTGTGCTGAAAAATGTTCCTTCTCTTCAACTAATACCTTGCAGGCCAGGCCTATAATTCAGACACCCATTTCCAGGATGACCTGTGTGCAAGCTTTTCAGTAGCACATATCCTTCCCACATTTGTTATGATTACAGCACTGAAGAGTTAATGTCTTCAGTAAATTTTTCATCTTTGCAAAGCATAAACTTTTCAAAAACACAGCATTTTGTTTAAAGGATATGTTTAGTTCCCCTAAATCAACATAAATTAAAGGTTTTGGAAACCATGTCAAGCTCACTGTATAGACTGTGCACAAACTTTGTGGTTACTTTTGCCTTTCCAGTGACTCACTCTGAGTTGTTTTTGTATTCTTAAAATGTAGATTTAGCTTCAAATTCAGTTCATCTTGTATGGTCACATTTGCTGTACTCTGTCTTCAAATTTGGAATATATTTGTAAAATAATTTCTCTTCTCTCTGTGCCACCAACTCTTCCCAGAAGGCACTAGTGTGTCTTTTATTTCTGTTTTCAATTGTAGCTAGAACTTAGAAGAAAAATGCTAGATAAAAATAGTTCCGTTATAAAATCACTTAGAGAAGGGAAATACTGTTCTTGTGCTTTCTTCATGGTTCCATGAAATCACACAGAGTAAAGAGTTTGGGAATCACCGGTGGTTAGCTGTGTCAGAGTGGACAAGGACAACTTATGCACACCTGCTTTAAACACATTGGGAAGCATCCTCAGGCATGAACATCCAAAACTTAGACGTGCTCTTCAAGGAAAAAAAAAACTATTTGTCCTGATTTCAGGAATGTGGCCTTGTTGTATTAGGAAAACTACAATGTAACTGTTTCTATAATAGTTCAAATTGCTACAGAGGTATCATTTGGCTCCAGGGATAATGTTTTAAATGCAAGAACCAGGAGCATTATTATTCACTACTGTGTATTTCAGGGCAGCAGTAGGTGCATTTTCAAATACTTAGGCAAAAAGATAGAGTCTCCATAAAATAAGTGGGAAAGATTTGTCTTTCAAAATGGCAATTAAATCTATCTTGAAATCCACAGCCTGCTTGATTATTCTGTGCAGATTAGCTCCTTACGCAGCTTCTGCAGCATATTACAAATGAGTAGTAAGTTACATCTCAATTTTTGCTATTACTTTCAATATTGAGTGTGGCCAGTCCAGCAGTACAGTGTGCACTATGAGCACCTATCACCTCAGAGGCACTGGCATCATCAGCAGCTGGACCTTCCCCATGCCTTTTTGGACGCAGGGAATATGTTCAAACTTCTGTTCAAGCTGAAATAATACCTCTTAAAATATGAGATTCATCTTTTGTTTATTTTGAGATCCAGATGACTAAACTCAGGAACAATGTAAATGGTGATATGGCTTACAATTTGGTTTGCTCACCATTTGGCAGACCATAATCGTAATGTACTTGTCTGTTACATGGCTGCTCATTGCGTGTGGCTATGCCTGCAAAGCACAACTCTTTGCTGGTGGTCCATTTAATTCCCACGTACTTGCTTCCTTGCCCCCTTCATGGTTTTAGAGATCATGACGACTCATGGCTCCTCAATTTGCCCCAAAGTCCTTCCGTTAGAGCACATTTTTTGTGTAGCTGGTCACGTGTATTAAGAACATCATTTCAACTTACTGTTTCCACTTTGCTTCATTTTGATTGACCAGCCTCAAGCAGCAGTAGAAGGGCTTTCCCCAGATGCTTCTTGGTCTGTCTTTTGTCGTTCTAACTACACACTTTGTCCACTGAAGCTATGGTGATTAAATCATTATTCATGTTCTTTACTGACCCTTCATCTTCCCTAATTAAATCTGGCCAACACATCCTTGAGCAGTATTTAATTTCTGAACTTAGTTTCCTTCTTTGACTTTTTATTAAGTGACAAACTGTCACTTATATGTAAAACAAAATACATTAAAATGGACTGGTATATCCTAAACTCTGGTCTTATCTGATTTTAAAATAAAGGACCGTACATTCCTCCTCCATTTCCCTCCTCAGATTGGTGTTAATATCAGTAATCTCACTGATATTCTGATTGTCAGTGCTTCGGTACTTCATCTACCAAAGTTTTGGCATCTACAGATATTAGCTGCAAGAGAAGCTTGTCTAAAACCCTCTTGTCAGATTAAAAACAATACTTGGTTTTATCTTTATTTGTCCAAAGTCCCATTTTTCTTTCTACTTCCTTGAAGGCTCCAATTATCCTTTGTATCATATTTTCTTTCTTCTGTAGGCCCAAAATTATTAATAGTATCAGAAGGACTTGTGAAAATCATCTAATTTCAGTCCTCCAGGAAATTTTATAATTGTGCCAGGACTCCTAGGATGCCTTAAGCAGACATGAACAAGTCAATCTTTCTGTCTGCTCCCACTCTTATTTTGCAGAGACCACATTGCTATTCAGCTGTTATCTATTCTGTGTAAGGGATGGGTATATCAAATGTCACATATGGGAATTCTGTAAACTCTAATGAGGAGGAAGATTTGTGATAATTGCTACTGTCTATTTCAACACTTTTTAAAAAATGCTAGAGAAACATTATTTTCAGTCCAACAAAGTCAGTTTGCATACTCTTTAAGCCATCTTATCCCACCATCCCACAATGTTCTTTCCATCTTTTCTCTCGTTCCAATAATTCAGTCCTAAAATTTCCAACATTTTGGGTTTTGTTGTTCCTGGGAGTTCAGACTGCCTCTTAAATCTCTTATAAATTTATCTTACAGAACTGTAGATTCATTAAGGTTGGAAAAGACCTCTGAGATCATCTAGTCCAGCTGTCAACCCACCACCACCATGCCTACTAAACCATGTCCCAAAGTGCCACATCTGCAAGTTTTTTGAACACCTCCAGGGATGGTGACTCCCCCACCTCCCTGGGCAGCCTGCTCCAATGCTTCACCACTCTTTCAGGAAAAAATTTTTTCCTAATACCCAATGTAAACAAGCCCTGATGCAACTTGAAGCCACT
>VZTL01034039.1:1961-24718 GCA_013400535.1 Scopus umbretta | reverse complement strand
GAAGTTGTAGAGAGGAATAAGGTGGGTTTGACATACTGCAAAGATGCCAGCAATGTGGCCTGTCATCTAAATCTGGCTTTGAGTTTTACTTAAAGGCTGCTTTTCTACGTGCTTTATGCTAAAAAAAGACTTATATTATCATAAGTCATAAATATTTAAAGCAGATATGATTCAAATTTTTGTTCCCATTGTTTATTCAAAAGTACAATGAGAAATAGCATATGAGATTGAAATGGAGCTGAAAAAGGGAATGGGAAAATGATGTGAACTGAAGGATGATGAATAGTATATCTGTTTATTGTCTAGGAAAGGTCATTATCAATAACATTTGCTGTTTTAATTCCAGTAAGAGAGTAGTGACGTAGACATTGTTCAGCATCTGTAGCACACAGATATTCTACTGTACTCCTCTATATCAAAAGAATTAATGGAGAAACATGTTCCTCTCCAAATTTTACAGGAGGAGAAGCAGAAGTGAAGTGACTTGGGCATGGCCATACTACATTAGGCCAGACTCAGGATTATTATTTGAGTTTTCAAGTACAAGAGTTGTATAGATGCCAGGGGAATCTTACTTTTTTTCACAAACCAGAAAATGGTGCAATGCTAAAGAACATAAAAGAGAAGATCATGGTAACAGTTTTTCCTCTGTTGCTTGAACACCTGGTATTGGAAAGATAATAATAATAAAACCCCACAACCCATCATAACAGTGGAATGTTTTCTGAAAAAAACCATATGGTTGTACTGGAATGTGTCAGTAACCCCCAGAGCTAATATAAAACTTCTGTGAAGAAAAGCAAAGAAATGTGCAGCAGGTGCACAAGAAGAAAAAGTCTCCTTGTTGTGTCTCAACAGCAGTCTCAGAAACTCTCCAGTACTGATAATTCCGCATAAAATTCAGGTGATGAGTGATAAGAGTAAAGCTGGCTGGATGAGCAGAGGAGATGGCAGTAGATTAGCAATACAAGAAGTCCAAGAAACGCAAAGTTGGATTACAAGGAAATGCTGAGGCATTCACTAATAGCAATTCTACAGCCCTCATTACCAATTAGAAGATAGCAAAGCTCTTTGCTTCATCAGGTTGGAAACACAGACATGCTAGACACCTTTACAGGTTCCTCTATATTTTGGTGTTTTCTATGACTTAAACTCTGCTATATTGAATTATATTTCACATACACGATCTTTTGTATCCCTTTGTTCAAATAAAGTCCTGGCACAGATGACAGCCTTTCTTTTTAACAGGGAATGGCATCAGGGTTGTGTTGTTCTGCAAAATGATGGTAATGCAAATAGACCATTCATCTTTTTTCTGAGTGAAATTTATTCTTTTATTCAGAATATAGTGCTGAAGAATGAAACATGAAAGCATGATGTAAAGGTATAGAAGAGACATGAGGTCTGTTTCTATCTCTCTCACAGTGTTTCTGCACCACCCAGGGAGGTTACATATTATAATGCTCAACAACATATCATGTAATTTATGGTCCTTTTTGCTCTTTCCAGAACTGGAGCAGGGTATCTCAAGATCTGAAGGAGAACTTGTACTTTAAAACCACTCAGGGATTCAGTTCTGCATGTCTCATTTTCCTCATTTGAAAACAGGAGATGTTATTTTTCCAAAGGCAATAACTGATTAAATGTTTAAAAATTAAGGAACAGAAATGACAAGTAATAAAATACGAAGTGACTTTTTTCTAATATACATGCTTCTATACAATTAATAACTCTAATGTTTTGTATACCAAATGCAGACTGGTAGATTTCTTCCATGTATTGAATGTTAAGTATTATTATATGAAAAAATAGTGTGTTGATGTAAAGATAATTTGAAGATCGCCGCTATGAAAAAGAGTAATACTTGTCTTATTAACATTCCCCAGAATTAACAACTCTAAAGTATATTATGCATGAGGCAATAAAGACAATCCTAAATCTGTGCAATTTAGGATCAGAATCTTTCATGAGAAACATAAGTTCCCGAGTAGGAACCAATGGCTGCTTCTCTTCAGTAATTATTCCTCTTCCAGAGTTTATTTAGGCCTTTTTTCTAGAAAGGAATTCAAACAGGACTACTTGGAAAACAACACAGAAAATATTAGTCAGCTGTATTTAACAAAAAAGGACCTGTTTGGAATGAAATACCTTGAACTTAAAATGGGAATTTGTAAACACTCTAAACATGATAATGATACTTTCAGCAGTGTCCCCTTAGCTAACTTTTCCATCAAGATGGTCCAATTTTTCTCATCTTTTTACTTTCAAGGTGTGAGTTTGAAGAAATAATACTTAACTGTCAACTGGAAAGACTGCATAGCTTTGTTTAGGACTTGCACTTGATTTATTAAGTGTGTTACAGCTTTGGAGCCTTGTAACTCAGAAAAAGAATGGAGGAAGTCTAGGAAATATGTCTGACATCATATCATTTACAAAAGTTTATGTACAGTATTTACCAAAGTACTGGCTGTTTTGCATAGATTTTTTAAAGGTCAAAAGATGTTTAAAGCATGCCACACACTGAAAATAATAATTAAATAAAAATTGCAGTCTGTTAGTTTAACTTAAATTCAATACTTCTCAGCATAGTTATTTCACAGCTTCTCTGATTTCACATTCTGCTTCATATGAAATTGTCAGGTGAATGTAGTTCCCTTGGCTACCATTTGTGGTAGTTATTAAGTTATTGCATACAGTTTCACATGCAGTTTTTCTCAGTGCAAGTTTTCAACTGCAATTTTGTGTTTGAGAGTTTTTAACAATGTTGCCAGGGTTCTATAAAATATTTAATTACTGAAAATATCAAAATAAAATGGATTTTCCGTTGGGCTGTTATTTGTATTAGTGCTCCTGGGCTGAAAGGAGATGCTATGGGACATATTTTCACAGTGAGCTAGATGGCATTTTAATCTTGCAGTCACACTGAGTATAATCGGAGACAGGTGGCTAAAGCTCCACATTCTATTTCAAAAATGTAATGTTCTCTCCATTCACATATGCCTAATAAATTCTTAAATTCATCCTGTTATATTTTGCCAGCTGAACTTTGCAAAGTAGAAGGCAACATACAGTGTAAATCCTGTGTATTCATTTAGCTAAGCCCACATGGATTTCAGGTAATTTAGGATCATACAATGTATGCTTACACCATTGTGTATCATAGATTTTAAGCCAGAAAACGTCACAGTGACCATCTGTTCTTACCCCCAGCTTTTCACTGGCCATAACATTTCAGCTAGTCATTTTTGCAGTGGAGAGAATGATTACTCCATCTTACAGAAGGAAAGCTGATTCTGGGGAGAATGCTATTGTGCTCGGAGACTTTTGGGTTATATTTTATAAAGTAGATAATTAACAATGAAGCATGTATAAGACCATAGAATCATAGAATCATAGAATGCTTTGGGTTGGAAGGGACCTTTAGAGGTCACCTAGCCCAACCCCCCTGCAGTGAGCAGGGACATCTTCAACTAGATCAGGTTGCTCAGAGCCTCATCCAACCTGACCTGGAATTAGTGTAGATGCACTTGAGCTGGGCTATGGATTTCACCCCCAACATTGGAGTGCCACCCTTAGGCTCCTCTCTAGTGAGCCTGGTTATGTCCCCTTCCCCCTTTGAGCCTGGTTTAAAGCCCTCTCAATGAGCCCTGCCAACTCGTGAGCCACGAAATGTCCCACTGTGCAGCAACACTTTTTTTTCCCTGTGCCACACACATGAGTAATTCTTTTTGCTGTAAAATTGGCCATTTTTAGTGGGAGGGAGACAGGATAACCCTCTCTGGTTTTACATTCTAGAATGACCTGAGGGAAGCCTACTCTTTAAAAGAGGCAGAGCTGTGTATTTCAGTTCTCCCAGGGCCAACGAAGGTATTTCACTCATCATTTTCTGTTTCAAGGAAATGGTCTAAGAAATAATTAGTATATCTTCAAATAAGATAGGCAACACTTCTCAAAACAGCCAGGGCACTCTAGTCCTTATGCCTCATTATTATATGACAGAAGAGAACGGATTTCAGTTTACCACCAGTTCTCAGGTATTTTTAATGGTTGGAATATCTTGGACAGCATTTCTGAGGCACCTCAGCCTTTATGGAAAGGGAGCCTGTAGCCATATCTCTATTAGAACACAAAACATACTGCTGAATTGCTAGCAGAATCTGTGGCCAACTGTGGCCCGTCTGAAAGCCTTTGCTTCCAGACAATGCTTTGCCCCAGACCTGGGGTGAGGAGGGACCAAGGAGCATCCAAAACCAGCAGACTGGATGCAGTTATTCTGTTTTGATAAGGAGGGAGTAAATGTAGCTGCCTGAAGGCAAGCCATGCTGTGCCAGTTAGACAAAGGGATAGAGGTGCTCCCTGTCCTGTTCTTTTGCTATAGAAATGCAGATGCGTGCCTAATTCTGGGCAACAGATTTCTTCCAAGGTGGTCAAGATCCAGAATTCCAGGTATGTAATTTTAATTAGTTTATGTCCTTTGGTATATCTAGCACAAGTTTAGCCCAATGAACAGGTAGGTTCCACAAATGAGGATGAGGTTGCATCGTGCCTGTAAGGCCTTGTGCTTTCGCGTATTCTGCTGTTGACAAAAACCCTTGCTCAAGTCCTTTTATGCTGAGAAATGATGATTAGCACCAATTATCTGAAATTGGTGGATTCATGTACTGATGAAAGCACTGCTCAGTATATCTCTAATGAAAGCCTGCTTCAGCAAATTGACTAAAGCAATCTTTTCAAGCTTCCTAAGGATTTACAATGAAAAAACAAACAGACAAACAAAACCCAATTAGTTTTAACCCTCACTGGAAGCTCTTTTATCTAAAAACTTGCTTACTGGCAGCAAATAATCTATGCAGTAATAAACACATAGATAGGCCCTTACTAAATTTATTTCAAAGCTGCTTGTGTATACCCAATTTATCAGTTCCATAAGGACTCAACACTTTCATAAAATATGCACACAAGTAATTTCTAAGGAAGACATATGATTTTTGTCTTCAGAAAGGTCAAACTGAGTCTAAATAGCTGCTAATGTTTTCCTTTTTAGTAAAAAATACCTAATGTCTTTTTTTTTTTTTTAATTTGTAAATTAAAGAGAACACTTAAAACTTGCTTTGATGGAGAAAAACTCCCTAAGCATTTTCTCCTAGACAAACTAAGCATGATCTTATAGAATCATAGAATTGTTGACAGTATTTGGACCTCTAGAATAGACAGAACAGCAATTTGTAGCTAATCTGCCAGATATCAAGTACTTCACACAGAGATGCTAGAAGGTCTGCCTACGTATTCCTGTGCTACCCATGGAGTGGGCACTGGTGTCCTGCACTTGGGAAACTGAACAGATAATGAGATGGGTCACACAGTTGAGGAAGGCTCTTAAGATCTCCTTTAGAATAGGAATTCTGCTCCCACTGATTTGTATTGTTTAATTTAGATGGTATATTCTGACTTTACCATTTTGAATTAAGATTTACCTCACTGAGAGATAGAAATAGTACATTTTCTATAAAAAATAAATCAATATGTCATTTTTTCATCTAAAAGACCCACAAACATGGGTTTCAAAGCTAAACAAGAGATGAAAATTTGTTACTTTTGTTTTCTTGTCAAAACATTGAAATACACATATTCCATCAAAACATATTCCCATTTGAAATCTGGCAGGCCTGTATTTTGATTAAAGAAATGCTGCACCAAACAAGTACTCATTTATGTCTCAGCATCTAGCACATTTAAATGCTCAGACCTAATTGAAACTATAGTGATATGAACTGCCCCATCTTCCTTCAACTACATCAATCATAAAACAAATTCACTATGTCCCAGTTTACAGAAAGCTGGTTTTTCTTAATCTTTTCTATTTTATACCTGTTAAAGATCAGGAAGAACATATTCCTTCCTTTTGGAAAAATACAAATAAAGCAAGAGCTTCCAGCTGAAAGCATATGCTTAACTTAGGAACACTTCTTTCACAGTACAGATGCACAGCAGCAAATACAGTGAAAATACGGTCCTTGTTCTGAAATTTTTTGGATTATATTTCAAAATTCTAAAACAGTGTTGTTGTCTTCCATCTAACAATTCATGTAAGAATATAAATCCAAAAGAAAAACATTTTGTGAACCTAGGTCCTAAATTCCTTTTCTCCCCTAAGAATGTATTTAAGTTCCTACTCATAAAACACATGTATAATCTTGACCACTGTCCTTATAATGACCTTAGCGTCTTCCATTTAAGGTTCTTAACAAACTCAGCTACCACTGATCCACATACTCTATTCTCGTAGTGCTATAGCATACGTAGGATGCAATAGTATTACTACCCCACCACCACCACCCAAACTTAGGAAAATAAGGTATGGAGAACTTGTAAGATTGGTTAACCGAACTCAGAGCTCACGATTTTCAGTTATCAGTTTTAAATCATATGTGAGTTGTCATTCAATAAGCTTCAAGTTCCAGTTCAGTTTTGATAAATAAACCATTACCCCAAATATATTTTGTCATCCTAACAGACTTTAGAACCGGCTATGTGAACAATCTTTTCTGCACAAGTGTTCCTGATATCTGTGCCATTCACCTGAGATGTAGCAGCTAACACTGTTAGGAATGATGCTCTCTAAAGAGACTTTATTGTGTTTATACTTCTAGAAATTTGCAGTCAGTGATGCTATCTTAAGAGGTTTAATTATGTTTATATTCATTAGAATTTTGCAAAACTAGCTCTTCTCCAATTACTAACAATTTACACCTTTTATTGTTATTTTTCATCCAGAGGTCTGTCTCATCAAGGTCAAAGCCCTTGCAGAGTCATACTGTTTATCCAGTTCTCTAGAAGTGTCACTAGATGATCATTTGGATAAGTCTTGTAGTCCAGAAGGAACCATAGCTAATTTTTTTGCTCCTGAGCTTTTCTCACAAGTACAAATAATACTGTTCTAATGATAATATTGCTTAGACATGAATAGCCTTTATAGATAGTATTTTAATCTTTAATGCTGATAGATGACAAATAAACAGAACATTATACTGCATAAAATGGTGTTACACGCCCCTGCAAATTTCTTCATAATTGCCGATTATTTTTATGGTGCTACATAATTGTACTTCAGAACATAACTTTCACTTAAATGACTGAAACCCTAGGATTCTGTAACAACTTCAGTACGTGCCACCTCTCCAGTTATTCCCTTCTCACTCCCACTTGTGATGTGATAGCACCTATGCCATTTACAGAAACTGTTCAAAGGAACAGCAGTATCAGAGAGCTGGTTTCATTTTATTACTTGGAAAAAAAGCAGGGGGTTATGCAGTCCATTAACTTTCTTCAGGACACCAATGATTATTTCATCCTCATTTTGGGGACAGCTATGCTAATTACAAGCATAGCAGTGGTAATTATTAACAACGTACTTTGACTAGCAGTAGCTGAGAAAGAAAAGTAGAAAGAGGAAAGATTAAAAGAAGAAAGAAAGTAAGTTTTTACAATCTGTCAAAATTTTAGCTTTCCGTATTCTGACTATCTTTAGCCAGAAGGAGCATTGTCCCAGCTTTGGGAAGAAACTCCAGGATCATGTAACCATTTGTTAGGAGGAGAAGCTAGGAAAACTAGTTGTCATAACTAAAAAATCTAGGGAACCAAAATAAAGAATATGGGTTTTTTTCAGTCCTTTGATTTGTAGTAAAGCCTCTTTCTTTGCCAAGTACCAAAATTCCTGCTTTTGGAATCCTCATGCATCTAATGGATATTGATAACAATTTACATAATATTATTAAAAAAGATCACATCTGGGGCCTTTCAGGGAATAAAAGACTCAACTGTTTCCTACAGAACTTGAGTTTCTCTACCAAAATACCTAAGCGGTCCTATAGTACAAGCAATATAAATTGAGTTTAATATCAGAATAAACACCCAGAGCTGAGGGACTGGGAGCAGTTAGCTGTGATCCCTGGAGGAGGTAGTTTAAGCTTAAGGTGCAATAAAAGACAGTACACATTATTCCCAGCTTTTTCTATGTTCAGGGTTTCTAAGGAAGTCTCTCTGACCCATGTATTATTTTGGCACAGAATAGTTGTACTGACAAAGACAGAGCACTCGGTGAATGTAATCAAATTATCCAGAAAAGGATGGAGTTGCAATTGGCCCTTCAGTCATGACATACATTGGAACTTGTGATGATCTTGTATTGCAGGGGGAACATCCCTCCCCCCACACTGGCCAAAGAACAGAATGAAAATTAAAAGTCAAAGCTCTAGATTAATTATTAAAATGTCCAATAATATGTTTCTATGAGGTATATCTACTGCAACAGAACATCAAAACTCACACTAAGTACTACTTATGGTGAATTATTCAACAGATTTTAGTCAAATGGGTGGTCAGAAGGTCAATTGATGTCAACAGGTTCATTGACAGTTTAGACTGAGTTCTCAAAAACTGGGATATTTACACAAAACTCAGGAAAAATTATAGCCCATGCATGTAGTTTACAAGCTATAAATTTAGTGTCATAGACTGTCCAAATAACCTTTTTATTTAGGGTGTCAGCAATTCTCTTCAAGATGCAACAAAAGCAGAAACTGATGCTAAAAAGAGAAATGTATTTTGAACATCAAAGAAAATTAGAGCTCCAGTCAAGGAAATTCAGAGAAAGTAAATTAATCAGAACTAGTTCTACCGTCTCTGAGCAAAGTACAATTTGCTCCAAAATTACCCCAAAATAATTTCATAATGGTAAGAAGCAATTCTGTTGTGACTTCAATACAACTTGTACTCCCTAGGCATTTAGTTCTAGTTTTCTCTAATTAAAGCAATGTGTTTTCTTAATTATATTTCATATAACTATTTAAAAAAGTATAGCTCTTGTGTGGTGATACAGACTATACATTTGGTGTAAGTGTATGTGGCCTGTGCTAACAAAAAGTTCAAGTGTTGAAACAAAATTTAGTTAGTAAAATTGAAATCAAAGTGAAAAAAAAAATACTGCCTCATTACGGAAAATGCTAATAATGTGGATGCAATCATATAATTTACTTCCAAACCCCATAATTCAGCCACATCCACAGCTATGCTTGAGAGTGGCATTTTTTACAGATAAAGGAGTAAAGCTAAAACAAGAGACCAGCAGCAATTTCATTGCCTGCATTCATAGGAAGTTACAGAGATTCCTCCATTGGGCTCTGCATTTACACAATGGGAAAAACCTCTCCCAAATCAAAGAACCATGACCCAAAGTTTTAAATCAGAGTGGAAAAATACAGGTCACCAGCACGTGCTCATGCAGGAATTTTCACTGAAATAGCAACTGCTTGAAGAAGCTGCCCCGGGACCCGCTCCCTGCCCACTGCCCGGGGCCCCGTGTCAGCCCCCCGGGCCGCCATCCCTTGCCCCAGCAGAGCCGCAGCTGGGCCAGCCTCCAGCTCCCCACAGCCCTGCCCTGGGCTCCACGCAGCCAGGCCCACCCGTGGGCCCGCGTCCCGGCCCAGCCTCGTCCCGTGCCCAGGGAGCTGCCTGATGCCCGGGGCTGGGGCCGCCGCCAGTGCCCCTGGCTCCTGGCTGGGGCTGGGACGGGCCCTGCCTGCCAGGCTCTGCCGCGCTGGGGCACGGAGCCTCATGGCTCCCGGTGCCGGGCAGCCGCAGGCCCGCCGCGTGCCCCCGCGGCTGTGACTTCCAGCGTGACCTCTGCTGCGCACCGCGTACGCGCCCTTGCAACAGAGGGCAGGGCTACACTGGCTTTACTCAAGTGTGGCAATACCAAAGAAATACCTTATTATGCCTCCCGCCCCCGTTTTTGCTGCCTGTTACTGCTGGCGCGACTGCAGCGCCACGTGCGTCGCCAGTAGGGTCTTGTTGACGTATGCTCAATCTGCTCTTAACGCGTTGCTCTTTTTTAACACAGACTGAGCCCCCGAGCGCGATCGCATCACCCCGCCCAGCCGGGTCTGCACGTAAAAGTCAGAACAGCCTGTTCCAAAGAGCAAGAAAAATTGAAATCCTGCGTCTCTTGTCACCTGGCATGACAAGTTCTGGAGGAGAGCTGTGAAAAGGTCTGGGTTTCAAAGATTGTCAGATGTTGATGCAAAAGGTGGAGACAGCAGCTCGGAGCCAATCGCTCCTTAAAAATAAGATACAATTTTAGAAAATATCTCTTTGCGATTTAAGGTGCCATCCTGCAGGCTGTGGCTGGGTGCGCATTTACTTCTTTGTGAACCTATATCCAGTTTTTAAGATAAAATGGATCTCTTCAGACATTTTCCAAGTGTAAAACAGAAAAACATGAACAGCACAGTAGATGAAAATTGTTAAGAATCATGGGGCATTAGAAAAGTAGGATTTAAAAAAATTTAAATCTGCCGATGGAGCAAAATGTGGCCTGACTGAAGGCAGAAATAAGAAGAAAGACTATTTGCAATTTTTATTAATAGGCTAGATCAAATAAAGTCTTTGTGCAACAGAAATGAAATTTGTTTCCACAGACCCATCTGATACTGGGAGAAATCAGATAGTGAAAACCCTCATGGCAGTTTGCCTCACTCATTTGAGCAGAACACAGCAGCTGTGTTATCAAATTTATCATCTGGCAACCTATAATATATTCAGATATCTGAAGTAAGTGTGCACCTCTGCATTAAATTAAATTAAATGTTTGCTTGATCATAAATTAATGAAGATAGCAATTAGAGGTCAGTGGGTGAGATAATTAAAGGTATTTTTAGTTGCCACATTTATTTTTGAGGGAAGAAAGTAGTTTTATAAATCTAGCAGCTCAGGACATCGTTTTGGACTTTAATGAAAGAGAAATAACTTTTAGCTCTACATGCCTCTTGAGTAGAAAGTAGCGAGTAACTGATTAATATTAATCTATAGATCTTTGGTTAGCTGCAGAAAACAGCATAGTGCAAGACTACCAGTTACATTTATAGCGACAGAAGGGAGCAGCGGTTTAGAGGTGGCTACTCTCCTAAAGAGTAAACTCATTGGGTTGCAAATATGCTGCCATCAGAAGTTGCAAATTCCAGCCTTCCCCTGCTAATTGCTGTTGCCCTCTCCTCCTCCTCACTGCCCCCCTTGCCTCCCTCCTGTTGCTACCTCTGCTGACCCGAGAGCTGAGCAGTTTGTGTCAGCATGCCTTTAAGTGCTTCAGTCAGAAGAGGCTTAAAAACTAAACAAGTCTTTGCTAGCTCAGCTTATTTTGACTGCAGCAGCGCAGGAACCATTCATAGGGTCAGGAGGAGGTGACTTCCACAGGGTCTGGGTGAGGGCAGTAACTCGTCAAGCTGCTGGGACTAATTGGGGGTCGCCCCTTGACAGGCACTCTCACGGTCTGACTCCTTTCAGCCTGAAGTCTCTTGTATGAAGCATGGTTCAGACACACAAAAGCGTGTGTTTACTGCCTGCCCACCCTCCTTTTTTTTTTTTAAATGGAGGTAAGAAGTTCCAGAAATAGTTTGGTTTTGCCCCAAAAGATTCCCAGAAAAAATATTTGTTCATTGCAAATTACACATGCAAAAACATGCAATGTCCACCAGCTTTGCTTTTGTAAATCAGGATTATTTTCTATAAAGAATGTGGATGCTTCTATAACTAAATCCTGGATAATATGATAGAACTGGCACCAAGCGTAATGCTATAGAGTCTCAGAGCTATCTTACATAAGATAACGTGTTAGCAATATACTCCATCCTAAAATCGATAGGAAAGATGTGTGTTAATTTTTACTAAAGAACTAAACAATTCTGAAAATACGCAAGATTTTATTTTTCTTCTACGTCATTATAGTAGATGCTACAGAATTATCAGGAAGGAATAAGTACAACAATATTCAGCCATGTGTTTACTAAAAACTAGTAACTTGACTGATGTGACTCTTCAGGGGTTCACACAGCTGCAAGAGAAAAATTACAGTTATGGAAGTACAATTTTTATTTCTTCCACATAAATCAAACAGGACTGATTTCATCCCTGCCACCTTGTAACTTCTCTGGCTTGGGGGAAGCTACACACAGTTCAAAGATAGAAAAAATAAGAGAAACATAAACCAGGTTAACAGACTTTATGTAACACAGGCAAAGGGAGAAGCAGGAAAGAAACAGGAAGAATAAATAGAAAGATTTCTAGAACTCTTTAATTTTTTTTTTTAATAATATGTGTTATGAAATATAAGAGTAAAAAGGAAAATATGGATGAAAGGAGGGGAGGATGAGGATTTCTTACATGACTGATTGATAGAGGCACCTTTCAGAGTAAGCCTCTCACTCTGATCATGCCGGAGACAAGAGGTATCCTAAACACATTCTGTTCTGTAAATAATTTCCTGATCCACACCACTTTCATTCTTTCTATAAAGTGCACTTAATCTAGAAAACAAATATTCTCGGATACGCTGGCCTTAATTTGATGAACTTCCATATGTCTTCAGGCCTCTGACTCAAATCACATCCTTCAAGGTTTTCCTGAGTAGGGATTTTACCCGGATGGAGCCTGGTGAGCCTTTCTTTTTCTCCATCAAGCTTGCATGGCGGTTGTACGCAGGCCTCATTTCCCCAAATGATGCATCGCTAGTTTCCTTTGGGCTGTTACGCTGTTGGAAAGCACCCGTGTCTGCCTATGGACCCTCTGCATTAACGGGGTATCGAAGGGAAGCCCTTAGGAACACATGGGAGCATTTATGCAAGATGTTTCGCAGGGAGTCATAGGGGAGGACAATTATGTATCCAAATTAAGGCTCTATAATGTGGATATCTTCAGCCAGCTGGGAGAGGAAAGATGATTATCTCAGGGGCAGGAATCACCTTTTAAAGAGGACTTCCTCACATGTCCTCGTCAATACTGCGGTGTCTCAAATTACATGGTATGGTTCCAGGAATCAGTTGCATCTCATCTAACTTCAGACATTCGCTAGATTGCATGAATCACCATCAGAAATGTCTGTTTCTGTCTGCTGTCTTTACAGGTAAATCTGTTTGGACTTCAATATGCAATAGCAGATGTTTATTTGTTGATAGGACCTTTATTAATTTTTATGGGTTAACTGGTGATTTGAAGACTGAAAAGGATAACTAAAACTGAGTTAAACAGAAAAAAAAAAAAATAACCCAGTCATGCTGGACCACTTATTAGAGTGATTTATCAGTCCAGACTTTGCTCTCAAATATACACAGGTACTTTACTTAGAGGAAAAAAAAATGAGGGTCCTGCTTTCAAGCGTAGTAGCTAGCAAGGGGGGGAGACAAGGGAAATGGACACTTTAAGTCGTTCCATTTTCCTCCATCCATTTGCAAAGATTAATCTTAAAATTTTCAAAATTTTTTTTCCCGAAGGCAAAATGGAACAGTAAAATGAACATTTAGGCTAAATGAACCAAATAGCCTGCAGATCTACTGTGGACCTTGTAAGTGATTGGTTTTGCTGGAGTTCAAAGCACTGACTTTCAGTTTATTGAAATGCTAATGAAATTTTGATTATAATATAAAATACCATGTTTTCCTCTAAAACATTACAAATGACATTTCAGAGATTAATGTTGCAACCAGAATGCATCTTTTTTCATTAATCTACCAGTTCATTGCTGAATTTACTTATAAATCTCCACCTTCATCCAGTTCATGTCTCGTTGCTCCACCGCGTTTAAATTCTATCTAAAATTTTATGACAGCAGAAGTATATTACTGCAATTAAAATATCAATAAAACAACCCATAGCGCCATTTTCACTATCATTCATACCATGCTGGCAAAATACAAGGATTAAAGTGAGCATGGCCCCTTTTATGATTTAACTGTGCACAGGGAGAATCCAGCCACAGTGTTTGAACAGAAAGATTTGATAATATTAATCAACAAAAGTAGGCCAAAAGCAAAATGGATACTGAATCCTATTAATCACGAAATTAATTTTCACTAATACAGTACCCCTTTTTCACCTTTCCTGTGCCTGGTAGGCCATGTACTGAGGATTAGTTTTGTTGCCGTTTCTGTATCATCTCTTGTTCTGCAATCACCATCATAGCATCTGAGTTCCTGCCAGTAGTTCTTCAAGCAACCTAACTACCATTTGTCACGTATTTGTCTCTCATACTCTCTCTAGGCAGAAGAAATGTAGCTGGCAGTGTGCTTTATTCTAGAAATTTGAACTTTTCAGCAAAGGAGGATGATATTCTTCCCTGTGCTCGGTGCTTAATTCTGATGCAGATTGTGGCTTTCAGAATTATTACCTGCTATAAATCCTACCTTAGAGTTGGCAACGTCAATACAGATTGATAAAGGTTTTAGCTGTCTTGCATATGCTCAAAGTGGGCTTGGGGAAAAAAAAAATACATTTTGTTAGATCTGTTGCAGTGTTTGCTTCCCTCTAGAGAGGTCTGACTTCTCACTTTCCCTGTATGTATGTTTTCCTGTATGTATTAATGGATAGGTAACTATTACCCTGATATTACTCAATTTGAAGTCAGTAGATAACTGTGTCTGTGGGATTCATTGGGAAGGTAAAGGATATCTGACGGAGTTATATTCTTTGTCTGCCTTCCAAGTCAGAAAAATGAAAAGTTTATCCTAGTTTTGGTTTATAATAGTAAAGAATTAAGAGCTTATGTTTTGCAATTGTATTAATTCTAATATTCTACCTTTTAAATTCCTGATGGATAGGGCTTTTCAGCTAATCCTGGTAATTTACAATTCATGATAATGCAAAATTCTAAACAGGATTCATGTTTTAACAACAGAAAGAGTAATTTTTAATTAACTTTAACCAAATTTCTTTTTTGCTAAAAGCTTTTCTTTATAACAACCAATAAATAGTCCCACTGATGCACCAAATTTGCCCTTCATGAACTTTCAAGATTCTGATTTATGTTTATGCAAAGGTGTTGAAACTCCCACTAATCTGAGAGAATATCAAGTCCTTTTGCTGCTAATAACTGTAGGAAATTATTTATGTTGCTATTATCTGGGAGAGAGAGCATATTGCCAAGGTTAAATGCTGAGACATAGAGTTATTGCAGAGAGCATTTCTGACTTGGTTTTTAGATGTAAATCTTTCACCTGGGCAGGGTGAATTACTGTGCAGCTTTTAATCCTCATTTATTTCAAAATACCTTGAATGTATGTGGTATTTTTCCTTCATCTTCCTTTTCTATTCCTCATTGTTAGGTGCTTGTACTGTGCTGTATTCTTAGTCATGACTTCTGCCTTGATTCCAGAAAACATTTATTCAGCTCCTTTGCATTTCATAGAACTGCTTGGATATTGGAAACTGGGCACATAGATGTTCCTGTTGGCAGCCCAAATAACTAAAGGATATACAGGAATGAAAGAAAAAGGAGTCCTGCCTCAGTCCGTGGTGTAGTGATGGACCTGCTTTATACTTCCAGTGTAGCACGCCTTGCAGCTGCTTTTCGCTCCATGACAGGGATTAGGGGCCTGAAGGAATTGTCACCCTACTTGCACATTACTCCATCAACTTTTATGGCCTCTCTATTCCGTGACTGTATTCAGACAACAAACCTGTGTTCTACCACTGGTATTTCCTGCACATAAGCAACATTCCTGATTCTATATAACACGCATATTACTTTCCCTTCCACTTTACTTTATCCTGTCCCAAAGCATTATCCTAAGAACAAGTAATGTACACTACTGAAGTTTTCACTGTGCTAAACTGATCTTAGAGAATATGTAACTGTATTTTTTGAATTAGCCTCTATAATTTTGCTATACTAATAGCTGTACCGGTTTTGAAACCAGAGAAGAAATCTGCAGATGAAGGCAAATTAGGGAAAAAAAAAAAAGATAAATGGACAAATCAGGCTGGGTTATTAGAGGCCTGATAACATAACTGTGAAGAGTTTCAAAATCTTAATTTCATGAAGCAGGAAATGGTCATGAAAGAACCTGATGGAGTGTTGAAATTTGAGGGAAAAAAAAAATATCTGCCAGATTGTTAATAACCCATCCTAAAATCTACTAACTCAGAGGGATCAACAGTGATAATTTTGCAACAGATACATTAAAATCCAGTGTAAAATGTAGAGCAAATTCTGAGGGTAAAAACAGAAAATAAGTAGTATGTGGCCTTTACTTTTGAGTGACAAAGTAGAAGAAATTCACACCAAACTTAGCATCTCCTCCCAGACAATAGAAATGCGTGCAAGTAGATAAGTAGATCAAAGCAATGGGATTACTTTACATGGGTCCTTCTAACCTGCTAAGTATGTACACTACAAAGCTATACAGAGTTCATCTTTCAATTAAAACTCAAGTAGTAGACTGTCAGCAGCACGTCACTTTCTGACATGTTGCTATTACTGTTTTTAATTGCTAAATATCTGTCAATAAGTTAATTCCAAGAGCACTTTCCACAATGTCTCTAGCAAAAGCGTCAGTTTTCTGTCAACAGTGCAACTGTAGAAATGGCATACATTTGTTAATTCTGGCAGCACCGCACATGCTGGGAATATCTGAAATATATGATCTCATCTGCCCCCCCCCAGTTAAGCAGGAATGGGTTAAGACAATACTTTGATGACAGACTTTTATAAAGAATTTAGAGCCTTCAACACAGTGGTGTGAGCTGCTTAGATGATATTCTTTTTTTGGAGTCAGTAACAGATGTGCTTTGAAATAGCAGGATTTATTCTGCCTGGTCAATCTGTGCACAAAATATCACTCTGCGATCTTGTTTCAGAGATGCAATGATGGGGACACCCTGATTTTTTTAATCCCCACCCTCTTTGCAGCATGTGAAAGCCCCATGATTTTAAAACTAAAATGGACAGCCATCATGAGATATTTTCTCAGAGGCACAAGTTCTCTCACACAGGCTGCCCCTCAGGTCCTTTGCTCTCCAACAGCTTGTGCTATTCATCTAAGTAAAGAACACATGGTCATGTCCTGGGTGACCATTAGAACTACATGACTGTCTTCTCATTGCTTCAATGCTTGTTCATTGCCAACATCCTTGGCAATGAAATGTGCTAATTTGCTAAGCTTTTAAACATGCTCTTCTGAGAAACAGAAAGGAATAATATCTTCAGTTTGAGGTGGGCAGCTTTCAGTTGCTATGACTTCCCTACCTATAACTACTTAGCATTTCCTTGTTAGGTGGGGTTGAATGTCGAATTTAAGATTGGGCCAGTGGTGCTGAGGCTACACAGCACCTTGTGGAAGCAGACTAATAATATATTATATTTAGTCATATATTGTAATCATATGGTTATATGAATCTTCACAGGGTTCATCTCATCCCAGTGTGACTGAAGGGAGGCTGCTGCAGGTCCATGTTCCCTATGTGCCAGAGCGAGGCTGAGCTTGTTTTCCCAGCTGGTGCTTGTGCACACACACACACTTGCACACATGGCCAAACACACAGACCAGCGCAGAGAGAGGTCAGTGTCTTTATTAGCACCCACATAAACACCCACAGCACTCACATAGACATGAACATCACAGGTGGCCTCATCCCATTCCTCCTACCAGGGCAAGTGCAGCTGGAGTCAGAATATATCCATGCCCTCACTCTTGATTCACAAACACACATCCTTGGGTTCCTTGAATACCAACACAGATTTTAAATCTATCCAATACCTGTGGCCCATTCCCACACACCAACTGAGGCTTTGGGTGTTTCTCTATATTGATCTCTTCCTACTCACCAGCTAGTTCAACCTGAAATTCATGAGCAGTTTGCACACACCTGTGCAGGGAATGAATCACACAGAAAATTTTTAGAGGATTTAATGAGAAGTTACAACAGGCTGTGGTAATCAACCACCAGGTTTGCGAGGCTTTTGCTTACAGATGGCTTGCCCTTTTAATTCCCTTTTTGCTCCCTGACCCAGCTTGGTTACTCCCCTCCCCTACTTTGATCCTTCCCCTAAATGTTTTGCACACTGACACATTCCCTTGAAGACAACTCGAGTTTTATACCTTCTTCAATTTCTCTCTGCTCCACCTCAAAATCCTCTTCTGCCTGCATCCCAAAGCAAGGTCTCTACCCCTTTGGAAAATAATCCCACTTAGCTTGTATGGTGTTCCAGGAAGATAATTTATTTCCTCAAGCCATCTTGGCAGGTGGGACAAGGGACAATGATCTAATCATTTTACTTTGACAGTCTTAGGAGTAGCTGACTTGGCATGCTCCATATTCACTGATCAGGTTACTTGTTGGGTACCTTGGCCTGTCATAGTTCCTTAGATACTTGCTGAGTCTTTGCTTTCACTGTGATTAGCTTTTTAATCCCATAACCTAATAAAAACAAGTAGTCTCATCTGTCATCATGGAAATATAATGAAATATACAATATGTATATTGTATGCTTAGAAGGAATTAAAGGAAACAGTTATCAACATGAGAAGCTTTCTGTTTAATACTTTCCATACACAATTTTCCAAGAACTTGTTGTCTTAAAATGTTTAAGACATTTTGAAAATCTTATCCATGTAGAAGTATTTGTCAGCATAGAAAGATATTCTGATGATCACTGTTTGTATTCCTGGCCTCTTCAAAATCTTCAGAAAAAGCAATTACAAAATTCCTGCATTTTCAGTTTTAAGTGTAATATGTATTAGTTTCATTTATCAATAAAATCTCCTATATAGTTCTTTTTATAATCATGATACACATAAAATGCATCTATGTCTGTAAACCACATATGCATTCTCTGCATCCTAGAAGACAGAATGATAGAATCAAAATTAATTGCTTCAAAATAAAAAAATTGTTCATGCCTTTCCAACTTTTTCATAAGTCTGCTGAGATACAATACAAATACAAGGCTGTGACTGCACAGGTTGAACCTGTAAAGAGTGGAATAATGTATGAACTTTGAAAGTCACACAGATGATAGCACCACAAATGACTGCCATGTATCAAAACACTCTTCTCATGACTACTGTACATCATCTTCAAGCTCTCCCTCCCCTACGCCCTAATTATGCAATAACAGCAAACTTTTGTTAGGATGGAAAGGCAATCTTATTTTATCTTGCAAGCCTGACAAATGAGTCAACTTGTTTTTAAGAGACTCTTAATTCAAAAATCCTCTAGCACATGGTTTTTAATTTATGCAGTGCTTCAGGATTCAGAGTCAGAAAAAAGACTGCAGTGAGATCCCCAGTGAATAACTGATGTGCTCACATGCATTTAGGTCAATGAAAGCGCTGTAGAATTTATGCTGGCATAAACAAAGTTGACTAAATTTAGCTGAATCATCACTTCATTAGATATTCCTTTTTATTCCTACATCAGATATAAATGAACAGAGGCTTTTAAAAATTATATCCTTCTTTTCATAAACGTATCTTTTATATTTCATGCTTAGTATTTTTTTCTGATACAGCTGTTGTGGTTTCCACTGGAGAGGTATAGTCTTTAGAGACTTAGGAAAATAAAAAGGGTTATAGCAACAGTCTTCTTAAAAACAAAAGATTTCATCTACAAGGTGATATCTAAATGATGTCCTTTACACTTATGTTCAGTGTCAGACTTCAGTGACATAATTCAGTTCAAAATTAAANTTCCCAGTTCTCTCCCCCATCCCATGAGGGTAGGGGGAGGGTGAGCGAGCGGCTGTGTGGTGCTTGGTTGCCGATTGGGGTTAAACCACAACATTTAGTCTATATTTAGTTCTGTATGTATAGGTACCTGTAGGTATGCCACATATCTAAATCCCCATGCAGTCAATTAATATATAATTACTATTACCAGTGCAACTTAGAACTCTGCTAGAATTTGACCCTAAAGTAAAAACCTAGGTCTTTGATTCAATTGCCCACCTATAGGCACTTAATTCTATATGATATGCTCTAGAACAACCTAGACATCCTTGTGAGGCTGACAGATCTAGTACAGGACATTTGGATCCTTTGCGATCAACAACTCTAAGATGGACAGTATACCGCAGAGTATCTCAGATTCCACTAAACACTCATGTGTGGGCAACTGAACAAAGCATGAGATCTCTTTTGACTGCAGTGGTTACCATGTCTGTAGACGTGATGTGTGGAGAGCTACACTTCGCTCTCTGATTTGTGAATTGAATCCTTCACTGATTACAGTGAGTATTGCAGTGAGTTCTTCCTGCAGAACTTTCCTTCAAGTGGTCTGGTCACACTGCATACATTTATTTTTGGTATCTTGGATTGTATGCAAACAATGGTATTCCATATAGTTAGGGATCACCATCAAATCTACTGTTTGTGAAACTAGATTCACAAAGTTATCCTGAGTTTTTCAGCTGCCATTTTAGACTCCTGTATCTATAACTCAGATGCACAAAATCCTTTTCACCTATCATTCATTTCTAGAAGGAGCAGAAGGTGTCCAGTTTCCAAAATATTAGATGGAAGTCATATAAACACATTGCTTTCAATGGTGTACATTGGCTTCATGTCTAGCTCATCAAAACTATAAAGCAGTATTTTTCTGCCCAAATCTGCTGACAGACTCAGTGCAGAAAGGTTCTCAGAGCATCCATGGGTGAGCATCCATGGGTAACAGGCTTCACACACATGACTGGAGTGAAGGTGACCTATTTTATCCAATGATTAAATCACTCCTCAAGAAAGTTAGAGATCCTGCTTCATTCCTGTCTGGGCCCTCCTGGTTTTCAACCCCCCATCACACATTTCTTCAGAGATCACTAATCACTGCTTCCTCTTACAGCACTAAAAAAGATACTTAAAACCTAGCACTTATTTTGCTAAATATCTCTTGAACCCTACTGAGATGGTTCCCTACTCCCAGTGCTGGATTTGAGGGCTCTGTTCTTAGACGACTCTCACCTTACAGATTCTGTAAATTAGTGAGGTATTGCAGTAGTCACTATTGCACAGTATAAACCTTTTTTCTTGCATCTGCACCAAGTTTTCTTTTGATCTTTCTAGTTCAGTTACATAGTTTAATATTCATATGTCACAGAAATTAAACACTGGAGAAGCCATTTAGCATCATTTTGCCTCCCTGGATCAGTGCAACATTATTCCCCATTGAGCTTTTCACAGTATGTTTCCAGCTATAAACTATTTTTGCTTTTGCTGTACTTGTAAAATTGATTCATTCCAATATGGCTAACTATCCTTTTGTGAAAATTATTCTGAATAGTATTTACATATGTTGAACTGAAGAATTAAAGATAAATAATGTTTCTAATTTAAATTCTCCTGTCAGTTAGGAAAAAAAGTCTGAAGGAAACTTCTAATGAACTACATATACTTGTTTGCATATCTTGGAAGTATGCCTGTGGTTTTATATAAAGGATGCACAGGAACTTGAATAGATTACATTTTCCTAAGAGTATTAGCTTCTTACCAAAATGAAGCTAGTTTTTATTTCTTCACAGATCAATGACTGACATAGCTTGAGATTTAGTCTGTAATACTTTTAGCCTTTTTTTCCCTCTTGCAGCCCAATGCTTGGTAGAATTATACTGAAAAAATTATGAACAAGCAATTCCTGTATTCAGAAACAGTTTCTCAAACTGAAAGAAAGTTTTTTTTATCTATGGCATAATATAGAAAAGAGAAAAAGAGCTTAAATGTCTCAGTGCATGAACGATATGTTGGTGACCTTTGTAATATACTAATGGTTACACACTTATCAAACTAAGACTAAATTACTAAAATACATCTCAGACAAATCTGTGGGGGGTTAGTGTCACATACGAAGTGTTTCTAATTTTCTTTAATCAGCATGCAAGTAACAGACAAATTGCTTCATTTGAGAAAGTATATTCAATGCCTGGTAAAACTCATTCTGGAAGACAGCATGTTGACTGATAGGAGGGAGGGAAAACATTGGTAATCTATTTTTTACAATCATCACTGCCATAATATTTCTTAAAATTCAGAAGGGAAGAGAACAATGTCTTTGAGTGTTCATTGTCACAAATGTACGTAGAAAGAGAATCAAGAATTCCACATGGATCCTGACTTGTCCTGATTATGTATTGCAAATACAGATATATTTGTAAAGGCACAGAGCGATTTAACAGATTCCTCTTAGAAGCTTATCACTCGAGTTATGACAGGTGAAACGGTCCAAAGAAGACATCTCCTTTAGATCCATACAGATGCTGTATGAAGGGCTGGACTGATATCTCAAAAAAACCCAAGCGCTAGCTTGATCCAGCTTTCACTGAAATATGTCAGAACATCCAGTATACATTGGGTCTTAATTGCAGCTGGGTTTGGCTTTGCTGAGGAAAAACAAATGCAGACAAGCCATAGAAAACATTAAAAAAAAGGTTAATGCTATGGAATAAAGAGATCATGTTAAGACCCGCTTTGCACCATGAGTACTCTACCATCATTATGGTGTTCAGTTGCCCGAACACAGGCGTTCAGTACAAGTTAATCTCCTAGTGTCCTGAAAGGATTTTCCCAGGCCCCTCCAAGCCCCTCCTAGTCTGACAGAAGTGATGCACATAGCATCGGACACCTATTTGTACACAAATTAAATCAACCCCAAAGGTAGATAAACTTAATATACCGCTGGGCATTTAAACATTAGATAACCAGTCTAACCCGGTCACCTAGGCAGTCGTTGGCAGAGAAACTGGGAACTCAGGTGGGAGACTCATGCCATCTGAACATAGGTATTTTAGAAAGGTGAGAAAAATTCCCTTTCTCTCTCCAGGGATTACTGAGGGAACTCAAGTCCCGAAATTAGACAAATTTTAGATAGCTGAGTTTAGGGGAGATCAATCTGTCCCTGAGAAATTGATAGACCAGTCTTCGAGCCGAGCCGAGCCGAGCCGAGCCGAG
>VZTL01034038.1:83417-127328 GCA_013400535.1 Scopus umbretta | reverse complement strand
ACCGGCTTTTACGGTATCACTGGCTATTAATTGCAGGACTTCATTTTCAGCAGTGTCTAAAGACAGGTCGTGATTAGATGCCTGCACCTTTCAACACTGTTTTCTCCTTTAGGCCAGGAAATTTATGTCATTTCAAGAATGCAAATACAATTTGGAAAACAAAACCAATTAAAACAAACCTTTATAATTCCTGTAAATGTAATGGCCACAGTTACACATGTTTGTATTATGTATTTTGGAACTATGAGGGTTTACAACAGAGGCATTATTCACTCAGGGTTTATTTCATTCAAAAGGCAGACAAATGTTTGACTTCTGATTTCAGGTGAAGGACACACTGCAAAACCAGATCAGTCTGTCTCTACATCTTTGATTCATGAGCAAAAGAAACATATATTTCATCATTTGGGCTAAACTCATTGGGATGTTTGAGGAGATTCAAAGAAATTTGGTTCAAATAACATAGCAAGCATGTCCTAATTATTTTTATTGCAGAAGCATTGTCTTCTATCCCTCAGCCTTGACTTGCTCCCACTGTTAAATGCAGTACTTTTCCAGGAAAATGGACACCACTCTTCCTACATAGATCAGAAGTGGAAGGGAATTTGTAGGTATAGCACATCACAACCTGCTGTGGTCTGCAGTTTGTCATAGCAGGAGGAGCCGGAGGCAATTAACCCCACAGGCTGAGGCAGCTAGCTGTTACTTTCTGGAGCTGGTCACACATGCAATCAAGCCCGAGTGTCTGCACTGAGCAGGAGATTTCTGCTCTGTCAAGTAGTGAAGGCAGTAGGTGCTGCTGATAGCTGCCTCCTGGGACCTGCAAGACTGACAGAGGAATCCCCCTTTCCTGTAACAGGGTCTCAGACCTTTAAATTGAAGTATGGGACCGTAAGTTTCATACAAACAGGCTGCAAAGTGACTTCCAAAAAAAACCCAGGTATTGATAGGGATGCTGCTGCGGCTGCATGTCCCTGGAAATCCAGGGTTTCCAACACATGAAGGCAGCCTGCCAGGGAGGCTCAGGATTCACTCATGAGTGGGTAGGGAAAGGCTTTATTCTGTCCACATTTTACAGCTCAGAAATGCCAAGGCTTCAGCTAGTTCTTCCTTCAGCTAGCTCTTTGCTAGTTTTATTGCAGGGAATTGCAAAAGGGGAAACTTGTGCCTGAACAGATGGGGTGGGGTTTGTCCCACACTGGGATGTTCTCAAGTGCCAGTGAAATTTTGCAGCTAAAAAGCCCAGAGGGTTTTCCACAGTGGAAGGTCTGGCTAGGATTCCTTTGCTCCTTAGGACGTTTACTTTGTTACAAATTCAAGGCGCTGCGAGCTCATGGTGGACAATTTAGTTCTGCCATTAGTAAACACTTCATCAAGAGTGTCTGGAGGTGATGAAGTCAGGCTTTGCACAGCTTGTTTTCTATTTGTCTCTATCCCCCAACTCAGATACTAATGCTAATCGATTAGGGAGAGATTGAGCTGGATCAAGTAAGTATATTAATGCATCATCTCCATACAGCATTAATGTAAAGCTCTTTGAGCCCTTATAATGCCCAGGATATTTTCATTTTTGGCATGTATTAGATGCCAAACATCCAGTTGCAAAATCAAATAACAAGAGAGTGAGATGTTCTTTTATCACTTTTCTGCCCAGGGAAGTGACTGGATATGAGGCTTTTTGCTGCTACTTGGGAGAAAGCAGTTAAAATAAAGCCAGTAGAGACCAAGGACATACCTGGCAGCTGTGAAGACAGGACTGAAGACATGCTGACCTGCCCGGACATTGATGGCATCCAATTTGCATGGTTTGTTTTTCTTAGGATTTTCTGGGCTGTGGTTCTGTCTCCAGAGCAAGGGAAGAGAACCACAAGTTTGCAGTCTGGCGTGCCTTGCTGAAATTTCCCAAAGGCTTGCAAGCTAGTTCGTGAATGTGGTCCCAGGCATGTGATCCAGCAAAGGGCTGAGTGGCTGGACTGTTCCTGGTATCCAGCCTGGAGAATGGCACTGTGTGTCAGACACATGTGGAAAGGGCCTGGCATGCTTATTTCCAGTGCAAGCTCTTCTCATCACTGCAGGGCCATGGGGTCTCACTCCCGCCTACATACAGCCTTACCAACTGCACTGGACACCTTCCTTCATTGCCTCTCACCATGGCACTGTGGCGCTTCTCTCTGTCTGAGCACTGGGAATAAACCCTCCAGTGTTGGAGGGGTTCAGTAGCCCCTTTGATCCTAAAAGCCAAGACATGGTCTGTGCAGATAGTGGATACCTATTGCCCGTGTTCATCACATGAATATCTAGAGCGTCATTTGGCCTTTCCGGCCCAGCAGGACCTCCCTCACTGGGATACTTCTGGGCAGTTTCCTTCAGGGGTAAAATGACAATCAAGTGGTGATGAAAGGGTGGCTTTGCCTGTACAATGTTACATATTGGGTGGATAACCACTCGGCTGATGAGAGGTACTGATGTCTACTGCCCAAAGAAGGCTTAGCACATCAAGAGAACTCAGAAAAGATAGAAAAGATAAGCTTTCCTCAGCAGGAAGAGGACCTCTGATATATTGCAGACCATCAAGGGCCTGGCAGGATGGAGATAATGGGTGGTGGTGGCTTAAGTGCCCAGACTAGGTGAGCTCTATTCCACTCTATTACTAGTGACTAATGCCATTAGTCTTAATGGCATTGGTGTAAAACTTTGAGCAGAATAGGAAAAATAACACATGAATTACTCAAATGCCTCTTTTTCATTTACAATATCAGATGCCATCATTGCCACAATTAGATAGAAAGGCCACACCACTGGATGTTTCTCTACATGGATGCATGTGGGCCTCCCTCCCCTCACATATGACAGAACCACTTTGGTATGCTCTGAAAACAGATGAGGGACATGCAGTGGTGGTGAGTTATGACTTTTTACTGAAAAAATGAAAAGCAAAAAATGTAAAGTTAGGGACTTACCAACACCATCCCTCCTTCACCAATACATGCTGCCAGTAATTATTTACACTTCCTTAGAGATGCTCATCAGAGACAAAAAGAAAAACAATTCTGCAGTGAAAGTAAGTCTTGGCAGAAGGGGAAAGAGTCACATCACCTGCCTCTGGTGTGTGCCTTGTATTTCTGACAACCAGGTTAGAGGGGTCTTCTCCTACTGAGGGTGGCCAGGTAAACTTGGGTGGAGCTGGTGGCAGTGGAGAGGTGATGTATTGACCCACCATTTGTGAGGGTGGTAACACTGGATACATGGGCCTGCCTGGGAGCAAGAACTGTGACCTGGGGACCACCAACACCTGAACAAGGCAGTCACTGACCTTACTGCAACTGCATCCCCATGAACATCATGGGCATTTCACTGTCTCACCTTGACCAAGGCTTTGGCTTCAGTTATGGAAGCAAGTAGAAATACCAAATGTTAAGAAAATTCCACTATATTCCAACACAGCTAAAAGCAGGGGCAGCTGGATGGATGAATGCAGTTATAATACATGAGGAACTAAACTTTGGGACGCCAACCTTGGAATATGCAGAGCCTGAGACGTGCAAGCATGATGTGCTACAGGGGCACATGCTGAAGCTCCTGGTGCACAGATGGAGAGTGGCCACACTAGATCTCAGCCCCACTCACTGCCATCTTGCTGCTCCTGACAAGGCAGAAGATGGTATGATTTAAGTGCTAGAGGCACCTCTGGGTTTAAACCAGTCAGATTTGCTCTGGGCAGGGGCAGAAGACTCAATAGTCTTTTAGCAGATCGGAGTTAATGATTTCTTCTCCATTGCTTGGATTAACTGGCTTTCTCTGGCTGGAAGTGCAAATGAAGCTGTTTTTCTAAACCAGGCTAATTTGTGTTGAACTCCATTGTCACAAGTCAATTATCTGCCATGCTGTGGAAATTTGGGCTAGCTTGTTTGTGATGAAGGACAGAGGGAATCAGTGTGTCAGCTGTGCCAGGCAGCAGCCCATCCTCTGCACCCCAAGAAGGAGGAGTCTGCCCTCAGGTGAGGAGGGGTATTCCTGGGAGAGTGCTGCCTGCTCCTTGGCTGCAGCATACATCACTCCTAGGGGGTCCTTCAGGGCTGTGCCTGCCAGCATCCTCCCAGTGCTGTCCACACTGCTGGGAACTGCAGAGCTGGCAGCACCTCCTGCCTAGGGAACAGCCAAGATCACTGAAGTCTGGGGCCTGGAAAAGGAGATGTGTGAATCTGCAGGGAGACTCCTGCACTGTCCTTGCAGGCTTCCCAGGAGACAGCTGCCAGGCAGGGAGACATGCTGTGACAGACAGCACTTGCTGATGCTCAGCGTTGTTTGTAGCTCTGCTGCACCTCTGTAAGTAGAAGGGGTGAGGATGTCCTTCCCCGGGGAGCTACTGAGGCTGTTCCCAGTGGAGAAGGTTCTGCAGGTTGCAGCAGGTGAGTGAGAAAAGGGTTAGATCTTCCTGCAGCTCACACAGGGAAGTACAAACCTGCCTAAAGGTCAACAATCACCAAGAGACAGTTTATGATAAGCCTTTTTCAGCTTTCTTATTTGCTTTGAGGTTATTAATTATTCTTAAGTTAATTATTCTTTGTTTATTCTGATGAAATTTATATTTTTAGCTTGAAAGACTTCTAGTCTTTTTGGAGACCTCACTAGAGGAGATGGCCACAGCAGATGCACTGCAGAGCCCTGCTTAATGTGGTGTCCTGTTGTACATGCAAGATACAGAAAGTGTTTCCGCTGCAGTTTTTGAGAAGTTAAATCCAGGTTCAGGTATGGTGCTGAGGAAGATTCTGCTCTGTTCACAAATGGTGCCAGGGGAGGCTTGAGAGACCTGTGCAACCCTCCAACAAACACACAGGCCATTTGGGTGTTGCTGCCCTCAGCTCACTTTCTGCAGAGCAGAACCCTGACTCCTCTGGACCTGCTCTGGGGTGCAATGAGTGGGGAAAATCTGGTGAAGGCCAATGAAGGTGCCACACAAACTGTTCACTTTAATTTCTATGGGTCCATTCAGCCTGCCATTTGCAGTCCCTGTTATGCTTCCTGTGATTGCCTTCCACCATGGTAATGCCATGTCCAAGTCAAAGCTGGCTATGAAAACTGCTGCTTGCTGTTTTCTCATGTTAGCACTGACCTGGGAAATAGTAGATTCACCATGTGCATGGTACGACTCCTACTGCCACACACCTTGTCTCTTCTTACACTGAAGATGTCAGTTAAGATGTTTGATGTAACCCTTTTCTTGCCATTAACCTGACATCAGTGAGATCTGGAGAGTTGCTGCCAAGCAAACATGAAGATTGCATATGTGATCAACGTAACACTTAGCTTCACCCAAAATTGGACAGTTGTTCAGTGGTACAGTGGCCTTTTTTAACCAGCTCTGCTGCTCAAACCTCAAAGCCAGACACATCCTCCCATCCCCCTCCTCTTCCGCACACCAATCACATCTGCTCTGGTCTCACTCCGGAGTTAGTTCTCTGAAATTCCTTTTTGTTCCTAGTTTAACAAGGAAATATCTCAGGGCTGTGGCAGCTGGAAAAACATCTGCAAGAGTGATTTACAGTGCTTCTGTTGGTATCTGGAAGACTGGACAGACAGATTTTTTGCTGGTTCATAGCCTGAGTTCACAGGGTTTTCAGGGGATAGCAGGCATGCTGTTTCCACAAAGCTTGAATCTTTGATGAACAGCTCTGTCTAGTGAGAACACACCGCAAGAGCCTGAGCTCCAATTGCAGAGCTCAGTTCACCAGTGCTGGGTGCACCGTGCATGCAAATGCCACATCCAGAGATCAGTGATGTGATTTCACAAGTTAGGATCTCCAAAAGAGGTGACATGAGGGGATGAGGAAACCAGAGCCTTGCTGGGATACAGCTGCCTTCCCTGGGATGGATTCTTGTGTGAGCAACAGCTTTTGAAGGACTCCTGACTTCGTGAAACTGTTAGCACAGAGTGATCACCCAAGTTCAGGAGATGGGTCTGTTGATGGGAAAGTGCCTTGCATTGCTCAATGGGGCAGTCAGTTCCAGGGACAAACGCATCTCGATTTGCAGATCAGCTCTCTGTAAGCTCTTTGTACGTGTGCTCTTCAAAGAAGGCTAGAAGCCAAAGCTATGTGGCTTAACCAGGCAATTAATCCTTCTCCTGTGCTCCGTGGCTACAAATGGGGGCAGAGAACACCTGTGAAAATGAAGTGAGGGCTGGTGAAATAATTTGCCTGAAGTACAGCAAACTTCTTTGCAGAACTGCGTTTGTTCAGTGTTGGCAGAGCTGTCTGTGTCCTGGGAAGGAGCATGACCAGCCTCTTCTCTGCATCATGATGCAGAGTGCTCTGAGCAGTGCCATGGGCAGAGGTTTGCTCAGCCTGCAGGGCAGGATGGGTGTTTTGGGGAACAGATGAAGCACTGGTGTAACCAAGCAATTCCTAAAATTAACCCAGTGGTTCTTGGCAAAAATTTCCTTGTTCTTGCCTGGAATATGGAAACCTTTGCAGAAAGACAAGCCTGTTTGGCCATACTCTGCCATCTGCAGCCGCAGACAATCCTTCAAGCCACACTCATTGCCAGTCCCTGCTCAGAGACAGTCCTTACAGACCATGTGGCTAATGGAGAGAACAGATCCTGCCACAATGGCATGGGCTCAGTCTGGAGGAAGTTTCTTTGCTTTGGCAGATGGAGCAGAACACATAGACAATGAAGACAAGGGAGCACGTGTGACTGGCTCCTCTGTGCTAGGGGACCTCTGAGGACAAACTAGAGAAGACTACTCATCAGGGAAGTTTCTGAAGCATTAATGCTGCTGAGCAGGAGGAGAGCTGATGGGAAATGCTCTCCTGGGCCCATCCAGACTGATCTCTGGTGGTCTCATAGATGCACAGGAGGCATCTGACTGGAAGAGGTACAACAGTGCAGCACATGCATGAGCTCTGGGCTGCCCTAAAAAGAGGATGAACCACCTACCCTTCTCCCACCATGTTGCCCCACCTGCCTCTGTTCAGCTGCAATTGCTTGGCGATAGTAAAGGAAACTCTACATTTCTCTTTGAATTGTATAAAACTTTTGCTTTTCAGTAAAACCTTTAATGGAGAGGGATGCTTAAAGTTTGTGCCAGTCCAGACAGGACCTGTCAGGGAGGCTTGCTCTAGCCTTTCCATCCCCCATATCACTCTGCCCCCCCATGCCTTCTTGTTCTGTGTCCTCCTGTATGTGCACCACTGGGGACATGCAAGCGAGAAGACACTGGCAGCCACACATCACCTTCTCCGCACCACCTCAAAGGAGGTGCTGCTGTTTGTGATAATAAAATGTGTCATGAAAGAGAGGCTGGAGAAGAAAGAAAAGAGAACAGGTAGTTGGGCAGCAGCACTGTGGCTGTGCAAGTGTGCTGCCTTCTGCAGCTTCCAGGCAGGCTCTTTTTGCCTCATCCACTTGCAGAAAGATTCAGAATAACAATGAGCATCCTGCTGCAGCTGAAAGCTTCCAACAGCAGCACTGGGTGCTCCCTCTGCTCCAGCTTTGAAGTGCAGACACCTAGTTTGCAGACTGAAGCTGAGAGAGTGACACCTAAGTCCCTGCATGGCTCATGGAGGAGCTGTTTTGGCACAGCATAAGTTGATCCTGCTCTGGCACAGCAGTTGTCACTCCTAATTTAGCTTTGTCTAGTCTCTGTTACACCTTTCCTTGCAGGACCTGTCTCAAAGACCTTTTGTGTCTCACAAGCAGGGGAGCTGACAGCCAGCTGCTGAGCAAAAGCAAACTCATCCATGAAGATAGTGTGACTGCCATTCCTGGACTGCTCCCCTACTTCTGAGGAGGCCATTTAGGGCGGACGAAGCTCCCAGCCTCTCACTAAGGGCTCTCAGTTCACCTGTATGCCCTGCAGAGGTGCCTGACTATGCCGTACAGAAATACCTTTAACTGACATCCCTTGGGGAGTGAGAGAGGAGAGCAGTTCAGATGCTTCAGTGGCCTGGCAACCCACATCCTCATTCAGCCATCAAGGTTAATTGGTTGCAGGCCTTCCAGGAGCCTTGGCACCCTGCTGACATGATCTGGCTGTCAGACTGGCTGTCCCTGGAATAAAACTAGCCATACTTATAGAGCATCAGTCAAGGACTAGGAGAGTCCCCATGCTTCCACATCAAATCATCTCCTTGGTGGGAGCTGCCCAGGGACAGCCCTCAGGATTCCCTGCTCTTGGCTCTGCATGGAAACCTGTCTGGGACTCACAACCTGGAACATCCTGATTAGTCTTCCACTTTCTCATCTGCATGTGGTTAAACTCCCAAGTGTGGCCGAAGGATGAGCTCCTTGGCAGCTCTGTCCCACCACAGTGCTAGAAATACCTTTGGTTCTGCTTGTTCTGCCACTTCCTGCAGAGGTGAATGAGCCAGGCTGGGGTGCAGCAGGACATAGTGGGTGAGGACAATCTGATAGCAAAAATGTGGCTGCACTGGGAGTGACTGGAGAAGCTGCTGCTTCTACTTTTACACAAAGGCAAGCTTTTTAAACTCCTGTCCTCATATGTTCTGGACAATGCCTTATTCTGCTCTGACAATTAGTATCTATTTAGGAATGGCAGCCTGATAACTCAGAAAGCTTCTCTCACAGGTCGCAAGACAATCTTTCCCTTGAAAGCAATAAGAGCAAGCTGGGGAACAGTGCTGAAGAGCAGGTTTTGAGGAGGGTTTTGGCATGCCTGGCCCCGCTCCTCTAAGGGCAGGCTGCTATGAGCTTTTCTGTGAAACAGATTTGCAGTGTCACACAGGAGCTCAGTCATGCTTGGAGTGATTAGGCAATGGCAGCAATAGGCAGGTTGCACAGGCAGCAGAGGAATACTCCAGAGAATACATTCATCTAGGTGGGAGCTCATGGTCAGGACGCTTTGAGAGGGAGTCATGAGGAAAACAGCTATCTCATGCCTACATGAGCAATTAGAGCAGAGGCTGCACTGACTTCACAGAATACTATAGTTAGTGCTAATGAAATCGAGTTGCATCGGGTCTCGCTGGAATAATTGCCCATGGGAATTCAGATTATGTCCGAGTGCTCAGCTCATTAAATGTGCAAGCTGCAGACTGGCACCAGCTGGGTGTTCAGAACATCTGCTTTTAAAGAGACTCCCCCATGCACAGCTAGCCTTTGCCTTTGGGATGTCAACAGCACTTCCTGGCTGCTGGGATCCTGGGATCTGCCCCAAATCTCATTTAAATAGAAATGAGAAAGGTTGCTTTTAATGTGGGTTTTGGTGGGACCACAGGCACACATGGAGGGAGGCATGTGTTTATGTGTTCCTGGACTCAGGACACCATGTGACAGTGAGGTCACACTTGTCACAGATGTGTCACTGGTCTAGATAAGCAGTGAGCATGTCAGTTGGTGTGAAAACTAACACAGGGAGGGGCAGTTAAAGAGCTGACTGTGCAGATTTGTCTGTGGAACTGAGCAATGAGGACACTGACATTAGTAAGACTAATTGGCTGGACTGATTAGGAATAGGTAGTAGTAAAGCAAAGAGATTTGTACTATTCCACCATACAGTTTCCAGCCATCATGAGAATAGCTGTGGGAGTGACACAGTATGTTTAGTGCATGTTAAGCATGTGAGTGTACTGTGAATTCAACTAGTGCAGTGCAATGCAAAGAAAGCTGTATGGAAAGACAGCTGTATGGAACAAGTCAGAACTCAGTATTTGGATTCCTAACCACAGGTCAGCTAGGCTCTCCAGGTTGTACCCTGACCAGCAACCCAATAACTAGGTGGAAATTCTGTAACTGGGCTGAGTTTGTAGGTAATGAGTTGTAAACCTCTGGCTCATGGGAGATGCAGAGCCCGAAGGACCACAAAATCTGTCCCTGGTATTTCAGGAGGAGAAATCAATACTGTTTTTCTTCTTCCTCTGTCAGGATCTGGATGATTATCTGTGGTCTGTTCTGCACAGTCTTTTTTTAAGTAAGGATTGTGGCCTCTAAAGCAGGCCCCAGAGTGAAAAGCTGTCCCTGGAGAGCAACTCAGACTCCTGATCCAGGTCTGTTTTGCCAAGTGAATCACCATTTGCTTTTGGCAGGTTCCAGCCCAGCTGTCATGATGCTTCTGCAGCTTTTTGCTCCTGGGGGTAGCTCAGTAGGGCTCTGAAGCAGCTCAGGCACTGACTGCTAATAGCCCCATTTTGTGTATTGGTTTTGACTTTGCTGGCTATTGAATATTGACTATTGGCTGTTGAACTATTGAATATGCAGGGTTCTTAACTTGTGCTCAGGTTTACACCCTTCCGTAAACATGAGTCCAGAACTACATTTGCATCAAGGATATCAATGGAGGCTAAATGAGAATACCCTCACTAACGAGAGGTGAAATACTGCTGCTGGAGGGCACTTTTTCTCCAGACAGGAATTGCCTTTGAGCAAGTGGTGCTTTTCTGGGATGCATTACCTGCTTGGAAGGAGCAACTAGCTAATGGATGGAGCTCCCCATGGTGAGGGCACTAGTCCGAAAGCAGGAGGTCTGGTTTTGCCACTGAAGGACTTAGGGCCCCATAAAACTCTCCAGTTTTCTATGTCAACCCATCACTGCTGGCTGTATGCTCCCTGGGAATGAGTCTCTTTCCTCAAGTCCATATTTGTAATTCCTCACAGAAGAAGACAACAGTGCTGGTTTGCATGGGGTGAGAGTGCCCATGGGGTCCCAGCCTGTGGAAATGCATACACACTCCTAAAGACTGTTTATTGGGAGACCAACAACTCTCTGATCCCTCATCCCATCTCATCAGCAGCAACTTGTCCTGGTTGACTGTGTAGGACAGAGCCACCCCTTGCTGGGTGACCTCCCATGGCATGGCCAGAGAGAGGAAATGGGAAGATGCTTGGAAGTCTCCAGAAGTCCTCTGGCAGCCACAGTCTGGTGTCAAGCCAGGCTGGAGACCTTGGCTATAGATGACTACTGCCATCCCTTTCTGGAAGAAGTGATTGGCTGCTAGAAGCACTTGGCATGCATGGTGACTCACCTGCAGAAAAAAACCTTCAGAGGAGGTGATTGGACACCCTCCTAGGGGAGATATCTTAGTCAGAGGCAAGCCTTTGGGTTTGAGTCAGGGTGTCCTGAAGGGATTGTCTACCTTGGTCCACACAGGAAATCAGACCAGATGATTGAATGGCTCCTTCTGCCTTTACTATCAATGAATCAATAAAAGATGCAACTGAAGTATTTTTGTAAAAGATATATGACATTAGTTCCATGGCAAGACAATAGCTCAGAGCAACTTCTGAAACAGGCTTTGTGTCATCAAAAGCAAGAAAGTTTTGAATTCAAACATGATTCAAGCCCTGGGAAGTGTGTCACTGTGGATGGCTCACCGTCCTCGCCCATTTGCAGCAAGCACTGTGGTGCAGTTTATATGTGAAAAGCAGTTTCTCCAGAGCACTGTATCAGGCTCCTTCATCTTGCTCATCCAACTTGCTAGTCAGTCCCTGAATCACACAATGGCTCAGAGCTTCATCCGGTAGCTGACCATGACTCACAGGCCTTAGAAAGTGCTAACATCTGCTGCTACCTGCTAGAGTCATGACATCAGCTGCACAATCTCAACTAGTACCTACACTTGTTCCTCCAGGTTATCGTTATAATTAGTCCTGCTGAAACAGACCCAGCAGAGCTGCTGGCGCAACACATACATAACTCCAAATGGTCAAGAAGTCTTTGCTCCCACGTGCTTTCCTAGCAGTAAGCAAGGTCCTGAGAAAATAAAAAACACAGCCTGTAAGAGGCTTGAAAAAAATTTCTTTGTGGAATTCCCAATTTCTTAAGGGCTTTACTTCCCACTGATGGCAGGGTTAGAAGTACCGGTGAGCGCTTATGTTCATCCATGGGCTTTGTGAGAATGGGATGTTAAGCCTTAAATTTAAAGGATTGTTTGCAAATGCTTGCTTTTTTTTAGTAGGAAACTCTGAAAAACACTTGCACAGATTTCTTTCTGCATTGCCAAGTCATGTTGTACCTTATGCTCCCAGTGCCTCCTGCAGAGCTTTTGCATGAATCAACGTCCAGGCCATAATTCATGTGAGATGTAACTAAAACACACGCAGGGTATGTATCCTTGGGAATTAAGATTTTCTCCAAGCGCATGTCTCTGAAAGAACTGCCTGTCATGACAGTGCTGGCTTCCTGCAATAGGGACCTGAGCATGAGCCCAGAGCTCCCTGCAGAAGGTAGAAGAGCTGCACTGGTGTGTCTGCAGTGACAATATGCCCTCCTCACCCTGTCCCTCCAAAATGGCACATCCAAACTTTCAGGGTCCTGACTGCACCCCGGTGGGCTCCAAAGCAATGTTACTACCAGAAATGCACTCCTTCCTCCCAGACATCTTTGCTTTTCTGCTTGCAGTTCCTTTGCTGTCTGAGCAGTGTTCCCTAAGGATATATAACTGAATTTTATAATGAAGCACCTCTCACCCAGCACATATTAAATAAATTTCAGTTGCCCTTTATTACACAATAATGATAGTAAAATTTAATTACCTCTGCACCCAATGGGGACATGAATTTTAACCAATATGACTAAATCTTCCCAGTAGTGTAATTGGTGTCTGCAGTTGAGGGTCATTTATAGTGCATCAGTGGGTGGTGACAGAATAATCCTTCCCAAGGAGCGTGGATCCCAAACTGAGATCATGGGCAGACTAAGAGACCAAGACAGGTAGGGAGCAGCTGATCCAAAGAACCCAATTAAACAATGATACTTAGCAGAGTTTCAGATCCATGTCAGAGGCTAAAGATGCGGGAAAATGTATGAAAATCCATTGAGAACAACCAGGCCAGAATCTCTGTGGGCTCTGCCCTGGGACTGTGCTTCTTTCTTCACATCTACCGTCATTTTCCACAATTTCAAATGGGGGTTTTTTTCAGGGTAAAGAAAACAAAGAAAACACATTATTTGAGTGACTCTGTTTCCAGGACTCTCTGACACGTCTGTTTTGATTCGTGCTGAAAACTCTGCCACCCAGGTACATCCCAGGCACTGACAGTTCACGGTGTGTGTTTCACAGTGCGAAGAAAAATGAGTTCTCCAAGAGCAAAGGAAGTGGGGACAGCTGGGGCTGGTAGAGCTGGGATGAGTAACCCTTCTCCAGCAGCCATGGTCCTGCTCTAGCCGTGCCCTCTGGGTGTTACTACAGCTGAAAGGAACGTTAAGGGCTGGGGCAGCATTTGGGACTCTGTACTGGACAGCAGGTGGACATGAATCACCCCTAGCCCTTTGGAGAAGCTCAGTTTAAGCATTTGCTGCCCAGAGCACCCCCCACAGTTTTGCAGGTACTGGTATAACAAAGAACTGGTGTAAGATTTGTTCCTAATCTTTCAGACACTGTCAGTTTTGTCCTGCTCACCAAAATATGATGCAAACAGGTTCAGTTCAGCTATCCTCACACCCAGCCCTTGTGTTTGCCTTGTTTTGGGGTCCTCCTTCCACCACTCTCCTCCTCAATCCTGCCTTGCCGCAGCCTTGATCTCCTTTGTCCACATTTCTCCCAGTGCATTGTTTCCAGAGGCTCCTGCCCCTTTCTTTTGCCTCCAGTTTTGCCAAGTGTCACAGGATGACACCAGGCCATGAGCTGGACAGTTCCCTGCAGGGCTCCTGGGGACCTAATACTCTGCAGTGCCCTCGGGGCGCCCATCCCAGCTTTCATCCTTTGATGTGTTTGTGTGTCAGCACTGGCAGGTCATGCTTGGTTGCTGTTCTTCACCAGACTCCCACTCCAGATCCTCGAAGGATTTCCCAGAAAGGTAAAATCGTCTCATTGTATCAGTAAACAAAAGGACAACAACGCTGAGAGGACAGGCATTGGCAGGCTTGTGTCTTATTTCCACTTGCACGCTTCCTGTGATGAGAGTGCTGGGGCTGCAGGCAGGATGCCTCCCAGGCATGTGGGTCTCCTGCTTGGAAGCAAGCCTGGCCCTTGGCTTTTTCAGGTAACTTTTTATCTGATCTAGCCCTGAAAGGACTCAGTCAGGCTATTTCAAAGCTTACACTGAGGTTTGCAACTTGGATTCAGGCCTTTCCATTTCATGCCAAATTTCATGTCTTCATATTCAAGTCACCGTTCCTGGGAAAAATGAATTGTCCCTCTTGTTTTCTCCCCCAGGTATTTTGCTCAGTTTTCAAAACTGAATGATAAAGAATTAGCCAGTCTGGCAATTAGGGCCATGAAGTGCTGGCACAGATACCATGTGAATCACATGCTGCCATTTTTTCTCCTTCTGTATTTTGGGTTGCAGAATGTATTCTTGATGCTGAACAGCGGCCATAAGGTCTTTCCAGTGATGCACTGGCACCCGTCATCCCTCTGTAACATCCGTGGGTGACCTTTGCGGCAGGAACCACAGGGGCAGAATTTCTTCCTTGTCCATTTATGAGGCATTGATTTATGCTGGGGTTCAAGCAGGGCAGCATTAGGGCATGCAGGGAATATGTGCAGAAGGATCTACTGATTCAGTGCGTGGCTTTCAAGAGCTATTATTTTTGGGAAGCAGTAGGAAATATCAGTGTGTTGCAGGCAGACCTGACATGCAAAGCCCAGTTGCCACATAAAATATTCCCAGTGCATGTCCACCACAGATCTGCTCCTGGGGGTCAGCACAGCCCAGCTACACTTACCACAAACCAGCTGTTGCTTCTGTTCCTGAATGCATGAGCTGCTGCTTCTCTAGTAACTACATCTGTCTCAGTGTGTTTTTCTCCCTGCAGCCCTCACTCCTTGGCCTTCCTGCCACCCCTTACCACTCCATAGCCCCAAGTCTGTGCATGTGTGGTTAAAACCCCCTGATGTATTAAAATAAGGGCAATGCCCCATAATTTCCTCTCCCTGCAACTGCTGGGTAATTACACCTGAACTTCTGAAGCACTTCCAAAATTAATGAGATAACAGCTGCCCCACAGATTATAATAACAATCCTTTAAGTTGAGGAAGACCTTATTCCTGGCTAATTCCTCTAGGACTGATTAGATGGGAACTTGTGGTAGTCTGGCTAATTGTGGAGTCAGCTCTACTGCAGGATGACCTGTCACCAGGCAGCATTTATCCACCTGCTCCCCATGGCCTGCTTGTCCCCTCTCTGTCCCAGCCTGCTTGGTTCTTGTTATGAGCAAGGGAAAGTAGAAATCTGGCGATGGCAGTACAAAGAGACCTAACAGCACCCACAAGCTCTTGAGGTCCAAACTTTTTTCAAAGCAAGCATGGCACAATCACTGAAGTCCCCATTTGCTGTAACACAGCAAGCCCCATGGAAAGGACTCCTCTGTGGCAGAAGGATCCAGGGCACTGGGGTCACCCATGGCCTTGACCACTTTCCTGCAGCTGTGACACTTGTGGCTGTTGGTGTGAAGTGGTAGAGGGGTTAAGTTTTCCAGATATTCTTGACATGTGTTTCTGACCGATGATGGGGAATTACACCTGCAGCACTAAAGCTGCACAACTGGAGAGGTCCATCTCTCCCTTTATCTCACCGTGTGATGCAGGCACAAGATGACGATGTTCTGGAAGAAACACAAAGCCGGAGATTGGGGGAGGAAAAGAAGGAAGGAAAAAACATAGATGAACAGCAGATAGAAACCTCTAAGCTGAGCAGGGTGCAGTGGGCTGTGGAAGAACCCCACAGAGAACAAGTCTGCTAGCCAGGAAAATGCTTATTTTAGGGGATGCAGCATCCCCAGGAAAATGTCTGCACCTCACCTGGCTGCAGGAGGAGCTACTCCTTCCAGGCTGTTTTGCAAAGGTCCTGACTGTCCTTTAAATAGCCAAAATCTCAAGTACAGCAACATGATGATCAGACCAGAAGAATCAGGGGAAGCTTAGGAGCCCACTGCCGTCAATGCCAGTGCCAGCAAAGATCAGGAAAGAAAGAGTTTGGGGGCTAAAAAGCTCTTTACAGATCTAATTTGGGAGGGTTTTTTAATGTTCAAATCTTTCCTTGGTGAAATAATTTCTAGCTGAAAATGACAATTACTGGTCTCGCAGCTCCATCTCCTCAAGCACTTGGGTAGCTAGAAAGGCAAGATGAGTAGAACGAGCCTGTTCAGAGTCCTGTAGCAGAGGGAGATGCACATCTTTGTTCCCTGCTCTGGCATTTCCTCCAGCCACTGCTCTTCTAAGGCAGCTGTGCTGGCTGCAATTACTGGTATCTGTGGCTTGGGGTGGGAACAAGCATTTCATTGTTTGGCTGCATTAGGAGAATACAATTTTATGTACCTGTAGGAAATTTCTCTTTTATTTATCTTGTAGGAAATGACAGTCCTGACTCTCCTGACTCACACAGAGCTGATGGAGGATCTGTGTTCACCCTGGCTCTGCATGGGCCTTCTAGAGAAATTGCTTGTTCATTTTGCCGAGTCACACTGTGAAATGATGATATAGGGGCTCGGTTCATCTGTAATATTAGCTTAGACTGGCATCTCTTCAGGACAAGGCTTTCTGCAAGTCACTGAGCCAAAAAGAACATCAAGCCTGAAGATGGGTAGAAGAAGGAAGTCAAGCAAAAATTAGCGCCCAGAGCCTCCTTGGTTAGAGGCTTCTTGATCTGAAAGACTAAAGCACCAAGGGCTGTATACATACTGCAGGAAGTAAAAGAATACGGAAATATGGAGCCAAGAAGTGGCATTTTTGCCTCATTCCTTCTGGTGGACATTTCTGATTTCCCAGTGGGATAAGTCCACTCTTGTGGGGGTCTCTTGTTGTCCAAAGACTCCTGTCATGCTCCCCAGTTCCCATGTAGCCCTAAGGCCAACCACTGCAATTTTGAAGCATGGCTGACCTGCCAAGCATATTTATATAAGGGAATGTGAAGTCCTGACTTTACCATGCTGTCCTATTTTCACATTGTTTATACACCCTCATAACAAGGGCACTGGGTTTCCTCCTTTTAACCCTGTTCATGTTAAGTTATTTTGAGGCTGGGTGCTCCTTTTCCAGAAGGTTTTCTCGCAGCCCAGTGGCATATTTGGGTGATACTTGCTTATGATGAGGAGGAGCATTTGCAGAGCTGTGAAACTGTAATTCGTGGGAAATAGGGATGTGCTGGTTTGAAACGAAGCTGCAACTCCTGGATGCTTTCTTCAGGGTCCCACATCTCTGGAACCAGCCCATTTCTCCAGTGAGGGGATTGAACTGGCCCCAGTTATTCAAAACCCAGCTGTGCATGACTTTCTTCTCTTATCCTCGTGTGAGGGTATATTGAGGGCTGATAACCAAGGTCTCCAAGGGTCCCAGTCTGGCCAGTGGTTCTCGGAGGGGATTTAATGCCCAGTGGGAGTCTGGTCATCTCAGTAACCTAACTGAAGATCTAGAAACTACCCAATGGACCTACTAGCCTCAAGTGCTTACAGGAACTCAGACGAGCAGCCTTACTGAATTGTAAAGCATTTATGATTTCAGGTTCAGTAAAACTGAACACAAACTTTTTAAATGCTGCTACTTTCAGTTGAAAAATGGCCATTCAGCCCTAGCCCATCAGAAGCTACTCCTGCTTTAAATTGTTTGCCATTTTTTTTTGTGACTGTTCGTATGGAAATGTAGATCAGAGTGGTTTCTGAGTGAGTAGCATATTCAGTAGATATTCTGAAAATCTATGGTAAACCATTTACTGCAAATATCATCAGTTATATTTGTGGACTGGTGGAGTTTAAAAACCTACAGCAAAGTTAGTATTCCAGTTTTCCCACAACTTAATGATCTCCATATTTGTTAGTCAGTGCCAGCCATGAAAGTCAAAGAGCAAGCTATATCAGGAAGCTGGTTTTGGGTTGCTTTGCACAAGTGGCTTATTATTGTCACTTGTTCAGCATTCATGCTGGAAGGACATGCACCAGAGGTGGGTCAGGACCCTGAGTGCACTGACGGTCTGTCATCACCCTGACCAGCCTGTAACCATCTCTCTACAATCTCTTCTGCATCTCTCCCCTCTGCCCCAGGGGTTTAGCTGCCACCCCATCACTACACTCCTCTCCGTATAGGTCAGACATACAAAGTCCTCCAGGAGTCCTTGTAGAGAAACTCCCAGCAGCTGCCTGCAGACAACCTCAGCCAGTGGCAGCTGAAGGCACCTCCTGAAACCACAGCATGAGATAATTTTCCCACGCTGGTGTAGTGTGCTCTGCATTACCCTGTCAGTCCACACAGCCTCCAAAGACAGGGCACCCTGCCTGGGAGCATCTGCAGCTTGGAGCTGTTTTCTTCTGAAGAGAAGGAGAGTTTAAAATTATTTAAGAATAGCAGCAGATTCCCAGACTGCTGTTGGGCATGCTTCAGTGTTGTTAGGGACATGTGACCTCCAAAAACCATGCTGAAGGATTTTCTTAGGACAATTGTGCGTGTGTTCACAAAGCACAGGACAGTTAAATGGCTGAAATCACACCCCTCTGTGGGAGGGCCATTGGTAGGCCCCAAATTACAGCAGGTCACAGTAGAGCAGGCCTTGGGGTTCTCCATTGGGTGCCACAGGCTGCCCCACCATCAAGTATTTCTGCATGCAAATACTTTCAATGGAAACTTCATTTTGGTTTTTTCAGTGGAAGCACCCACTTTGCGTGGAAAAGAAGCCCTGGAAATATGTCTGTGTACATCTGTGTGTCTGTTTCCTCATCACTCTCATGCAATCCTCTTTAAGATAGCTGCATGAGGGACTCCAGCTGTGTGGACAGAGAGAAAAAGCCCCTTCTGGTGGTCTACAAAGGGCATATCCCCAAAAGAAAAATAATTGCAACAGATAGCCTGAACTTTACTGTTTCTGTCCAGTGCAACAGCATCTTTCTGAAAGAGCTGATCAAAATTTTGCACCAGGAAAAAAAAATTCTCCCTTACCATTTTCAATGTCATGGAAAATCAGTGAAGAGAGAAAAAGGTGAATGCCGTGGATGGTTATTTCCCTGTGAAGGCCTGCCCTCTGCTTTCAGGAAGGAACCACTCTTGAGCTGGGTCATCCGGTGCATTGTGGGTCCTAAAGCTGTTCTGGCCCCTCTCTGGCTCACCCATGATGGTTATGCTGCTCTGTCACATCCCATCTGCTCATGTCCTGTCCTGTGTGCATCCTTTACTGTGATATGGTCCCACCTGTGGGATCAGCTTCTTGAATCTTGGTAGGTTTAATGCAATTTCCTGAGACTCTCACAGTTGTTGCAAAGTCACACAGATGTACACAGATGTGTACACAGATGTACACAGGTGGGCAGAGGTGCCAGTTTCCTTGGGTTTTGCTCTGTGCTTTGAACGACATGAGTAGAAAGCCTGTGTGCGACCATATATTCCTAGTGATCCATAGCCTCTCTCAGCAGGAGAGTAACTGCGAGCTGCTAATTAAATATCAAACCTGAGATGCAGAGTGTGCACAGTGCTAAGCTCTGAATCTTATGCATTTAGGTGGCATTGTACTTGTGGAGTGTTTCATTCAGACACAAATTTAAGTCATCACGGGCAAAACAGACTCAACTTGGGGAAAACCAGTATGTTTTACTACCAATCAAAACTGAGTAGGGTAATGAGAAATAAAACCAAATCTTAACACACCTTCCTGCCACACCTCCCTTCTTCCCAGGCTCAACTTCGCTCCCAATTTTCAAGACCTCCTACCCCCAAGCGGCACAGGAAGACCGGGAATGGGGGTTGTGGTCAGTTCATCACGTCATCCCTGCTGCTCCTTCCTCCTCAGGGGAGGACTCCTCACACTCTTCCCCTGCTCCAGCGTGGGGTCCCTCCCACAGGAGACAGTCTTCCACAAACTTCTCCAATGTGGCTCCTTCCCACAGGCTACAGTTTTTCATGAACTGCTCCAGCATGGGTCTCCCACGGGGTCACAAGTCCTGTCAGCAAACCTGCTCCAGCAAGGGCTCCTCTCTCACCACGGGTCCACAGGTCCTGCCAGGATCCTGCTCTGGTGCAGGCTTCCCACGGGTCACAGCCTCCTTCAGGCACATCCACCTGCTCTGGCATGGGGTCCTCCAAGGGCTGCAGGTGGATATCTGCTCCACCGTTAACCTCCATGGGCTGCAGAGGGACAGCCTGCCCAGCAGACATCCTCCGTGTAGCAGCAGTATGTGGCTACACCAGCTAAAAGAGCAGATGGCTCCAGACCCAGGAAGCACCAACTGTCCTTTGGAACAGGTGTGTCAGGTCTGCTCAGCCCTGAAATGCTGAGCAGCAGCATGGTCGTGGTGAACCCTCCATAAGGGTCACCAGATGGTGATTTTTTACTTGGAAGTCCCAAACCCATTATATTTAATGAAGTACTAATGAATGTCTGAGACTTGAAAAGTCTTAGGAGGGGCAGGCTCCTGTGCAGCCTGGCAGGACACAGCATCAAGAGAGATGACACACCTTGGTGTGCCTGAAGGACTTTCTGTGCTGCCCATTACTGAGGATTTAGTCTTTAAGAGGGACCCAGCCTGGCCTCTCACTGAACATGGTCCAGAGAAGCCCACCCAGCAATGCTGCACCCAGCTTTCACCAAGGCTGAGGACAAAGGGTAGACTTTTCTAAGATGCGCAAGCTTGATTTACGAATGCCAATTAATGTGAAATTTATTGTGCCCGTTGGCAACCAGTCCCAATGGTCAGCTCCATTTATAACAGTGGGGGCACTGTTATAAATTTGCTCCTCATGTTCAGCTTGTTCCTTCAAGCTTCATGTCACAGCCATCAGATCTTGTTCTGACTTTTCCTCCTGATTTAAAGCACCCTGCTCTTGGAAACCTCTTCCTCAGGAACATACCATCAGGATCATCTCTCTTTTTTACCTTCTCTCAGGGTGGCTCACTGAACTGGATGAGTTGGCAGCTTTTCCTTAGCCAAGCATGCTTTAAAAAAAGTGCTTACAGAATTGGTGGCCGGGTGTGCAACAGCATTGCCCTCCCCATCCACCCCAGTGCTCCAGGGTCATGAACCAATTGCCATGCTTGCTGGGTTCCCAGTGCAGCTCTGCTTTCTGCCTCTCAGCCTTTGGCCCAACCATGGTGACAACCCAGATCCCCAGGTGCAGGACTTGGCATGGCTCAGGCTTGGCAGCCATGATATGCTGGTGGTGTGCAGCAGTTCATTTCCTGCTCTGCACATTTTACCAGCAATTACTTTTTTTATTATTATTATGATTTTCTTGCAGATCAATAAGAGATAACAGGCAGCACTGGGCTGAGAAAAGACCCCCTGGAGAAATTCCCCCTTTGAGTGAAGAGAGCACAATAAATACACCAAAGGTTAAATCCACAGAGCAAATTAGCAGCCACCCTGGGTACCCAAATTTAGTAGTTCATTGTCCTGGAGATCTCAGAACTTTACTTGCCCAACATTTGCATTTTGTCCCATAGATAGCAAGTCCTGCAGAGCCTCAGCAGGACACAGATGCTGCTGAAAGGCCTAATTTGCAGATGTGGTTGTTAGGACTGTCAAACTCAGGATTCCCATCTCATCTGCCCTGCATGTGTGGATCCATCTGACATGGTCACAGCATAGCTGTAGGGAGGAAAAGAAAGCAGTGTGGTTGTGCCCACATTAGGTCCAACAAGAGTAAAGATAGAGGAGGTACTTCTCAGGTAGAAAGTGGAGTGCAGGCTGCCTCTTCCCAAGAAGACTGCAGAAACCCCCTGTGGGACACAGCACCACAAACTCATGAGCATCTAACACTCATGAGAAGGAACAAACCAAGATGAGGTCCCCAGGGGAGACAGCAGGAGAAATCCAGATGGAAAATTATGCCTAAATACAGGGCAGAGATTGTCCACTTTTCTCATTGCTTGCTGCTGGCAGAGGGATATGTCATACTATCCCTGTAGGACAGTCACAGATGGCTTCACCAGACCCCTAGCTCCCCATTCCAACATGCAGAAAACAAGGACAGGGACTGCAGTGTGAATTTCTCCTAATCCCAGAGAGTTCAATACTGCAGCACTGAAAAGCTTTAGACATGGGAGACGAGCAACACCTCTGTGCCTGGCATCAGCAGATCAGCCATGGCAATCCTCTGGCAATCTGCCCCTGTGAAATTAAGCTGCATTGCCTGAGAACAAGCAGCCCTGGGACTTACTCATTGGGTTCCCCCCGGCTTCCCTGCCTTTGGAAATGAGTGATGATGTTCCTGTCTACAGCTAATCAGCACCAACCACTCTGCATGAGGCCGGCTCTGCTCTGCAGAGCTGCATCTTCTTGCTAAACAGAGTGCAACACTCTGGTGCTCAGAGAGGGTTGGGTGCCTCAGTGCAAGGAGCATTGCAGGGGCTCAACCATTTCAGTAACTGCTTCTACATTTCCTCTTGGATGTTCAGACCTGAATTTGCATTTTCAAGCACCTAAGTCCCACACTTCTGCCTCTTAAGTGGTAAGGGCATAACCAAGGATGAAAGCATGTGGGATAAGAAGTATATGTGTATCATGCTGGTAGAAAAGCAGCTTGTTCATCACCTTAAGTGCTGCTTAGTGTTTGTAAGATGACATGCTAAGAGTCAGAGTCCACTGCTTGGGAAGCATGTTGACAAATCCCTGTGCACCATGTCTGGAGAACAGGTCATGTTATCCAGCAGTCCGAGCAAATGCAGAAAGCAAGTTAGGGGTAGGGCCTCCTGGTATATTCCCAGATGTATTCCCACAAAATCACTTATGTCTCTCCTTTGAGGGAGGAAGGAAAAGCAAAGGAGGTTCCCTCTTCCCCCTGCTGTAGGCTGCAATTTATATCAGCATCAGAGCAGCCATGGTGGGTCTTGTTCTTTCCAGGTCACTTTCCTAATCCTGCACAATGAGATTTTCCATGCAGTGGGATGGTGTTTTCCCAGCTGGGAGAAGTGTTTTGGTGAGGACACAGAAAGGAAAAGATGTGCTGGGGACCAGAAAGAACTCAGTAAGATTTTGTTGCAACTCAGAAAGCCGCTGAGCTAGATAAAACCATAGGTAAAGACCCATTCATGGGGACACAGTGGGAAGGGAAAGAGTTGTTTATAAGTTTTTTTATTTTCTATTTCATCTGGCCTAATCACTTGAGTTCCTCCTCTTTCAGAAATGTAGTTATTCAAGTTTGCATTGTAATAAAACCTGGATTTGGATTTTAAAAACCCTTTTGGTCTTTGGAGGGAGTTCACTGCAAGAAAAATGTGTGGGCAGATCTACCTCTCCACTCCAGCTGTCTCAGGGTCCCTGTTTCAGGAGCCCAGGTGCCCTGCAAAAGCAGCCAAGCACACCACCTTGCCCCAGTGCAGCCATCTATAGGGTTTCTGCAAGGCTTGCTTGCCAGAGGTAGGGCTGAAAGGCTGGAGCAGGAGTGCAGACATAGCTGCTTGGCACAGACCAAAGAGGAGAGGGAGGGTGAGGAAGCAGCCACGGGGAGCGTGATGCTCTGGGTTATGAGGGGTCTGGGAGGCTGCTCTGGCTTAGATTAGCTTCTTGATTACTGCACTGTGTTCTCATCAGAAGAGAAGAGGGTTTGATCAAAGGAAGATTACCTCCAAACGGGAAGAGAAGGTTTCATTAGAGAGGCTTAGATGATGTGAAGTAACTTAACTCATCTTCTGAAGAGCTCAGCTTAACCCTTCAGCAAGGGTTGCTCTCCACTCCTGCCTGTTTCAGCAGGCAGCTCTCAGTGCAGGCAAATCACTTCCCTGAAGGAGGCCTTGAAACTCAGAGATGCTCCAGGAACCAGATGCTGTTGGCCCCAGATGTCTCACCTCAGCTTGAAACATACACACAGCCTCTGTCTCTTTCTGCAGTCATTAATCTGGGCAAGAAGCCCATCTTCAAATGCTAGAGGTAGAATGGCAAACATCCAGCAATCCTGTGCAGTTGCCAGCCCAAAATCCAATCAAAGACTGTGTGTGCAGTACCCAGCTGACTGCTGCTGTTGATCAGGACTGGACAGTGCAGTGAAGCATCTCTCAGCTCCTTCCAGAGCAGGGTATATTATTGTCCTGCTCCTTTTCCCCTTGGTACATAACACTGTGTACTTGCATGAACTTCTCGGTTTGAAGCTATCATCTTCAAGGAGATCCAACAACTCCCATTGTTCAGCTTTAATCTGGCTTCGCCTCCAGAGCCTGGCATGTTTAAAAGTGGAAATAATTGGTTGGGTTTCTTCTGTCCAGATATAGCTGTGTGCAAAGAAGATGCATCCCATCTTCTGCTCCCCAGAGCTTGTCATCTTGATTGCTTTTACCATTGATGGAGAGAAATTGGCACTTCTAGGGCTCAAGGAATCTCCTGGTATGAGAGGAATCTGAAGAAATGCAGCTGAGCTGCTCCCAGAAGCATCAACACTCCCCACTGACAATGGCAGTCCAGACAAGTTGCTCTGAGAAGACAGAAAAGAGGGTAGTCTGGTGATTAGCCTGGGGACCAGGTCAAGTTTGTAACTGCAAACTGTGGAATGAAGTTACGAAAACACAGAAAAGTGTAAAACAATCCTAGAGCAGACCTGACAGCAAAACTTCTCTGTCTCCTCTGCGATTTTTCACACAGGGTCCCTGAGACGTGTATCAGCCATGAAAATGGGCAGCAACCTGCATGACAGCAACTCTTCATCCAGAGCTGGACCTGCAGCAAGCTGGGAGGGCAGGGACCACACTTCCCTGAGCGGCTCAGTCCCTCCACCTTCTCTCTCTCCATTCCGAGCAAACCCCCTCTGTGCTTTCTTTTATTTATCAACCTGGTTCAAGCTGCTGCACAGGCAGAAATGTACTGATAGCTTGTCTTGTGGGAGCAATACCTTTGCTGTTCAGAGGCCTCTCAGCCAGTTTCCTTACACTGCAAACAATAAAAGTGTCCACTGTGCACATGTTCTGTCAAGCAAACAGGCTTTAATTGACTATAGTGTCCTTCACAGTATGATCAGCACTGGGACAGATTTGGTAAGAGGAAGTTTTGTCCAAGCTACTGCTGGCTTTAGGTGTGTTGGACCTTACACCCTCTACTTTGGAAGAGATCTCCAGGCTAGCTAAGCCCTCATGCAAATATTTACGGATGAGGAGAAGAAAGGGCTCAGGATATGTTGACTTATGATACTCCTTAATATTTGAGGCCTTCACTCTCCAGTGTGAATAACACCCTTAGCAAGGTAACCTAAATGGAGCATCCCTTGCCTCAATATAAGTTTGGCCTACTTCAGTCCCTCTCTGCAGACTTACAGTAACCACCCAGGACAAGACCAGGATTTTCCTGGGAAAGGGAGGAGGATGTGTGATGATCTGAGCTGTCAGAAGTCTAACAGAGCTCTCCTCTGAGATCAGAGAGGTCAAACCAAGAAAGCCAGACTGGAAACAAATGGACAGACCTTGGCATGCCACAGGCAGGGCTGAATTGTTGGAGAAAATCCAAACATCTGTGGGTTGGTTTTAGGGTCTTTTAAAAAGAGATGTAAAGAAACAATCCATCAAGTTAATGATGGATTATAAGAAATTATCTCTACCATTTTGGCCTCCCACTGCTGGGATGAAGGAATCCATCCTTCCTTCACCCAGCTCCTGAGAAACCTTACCAGAAACTATGAGTTCAATACCCACCCTGTGTACCTGAACCAAGCCTTGAAAATGCTGGGAAAACAGCCCTGTATGGCTCTTCTCCCTTGTTTATCTTTTCTTCCCCTGCCCTAATTCCTTCCTCTCCCTCTTAACTTTTCCTTATTTCCCTCTGTGTAGCAAGATGCTGGTTTACCTGGGTGTAATTGCATCCTTTGCAGTATTGCTGGAAGCACTCAACTGATGAGGCCACTGAAAGGATTAAGCAACTTCATGGGTGATGTAAGTTTGCCAGGTCTCAGAAGAATGGATCATTGAATGTACTGAACCTGTGTTCCTCCAACAGCGACTTGCAATTTGATCTCTCATGAGAGACATTTTCTGTTTTGCTGTTCTTTTTGGCCATGTTAATGTATTTGGAGCCTTGTTTTTCCTTATAGAAAGCAGAATCAAATTCCAGCAATGACAGCACGTTAGCCTAGTATCATTCAATTGATTTATTCCCCCATCCCAGAAAGCACAGTTATTACTTTCTTTAATAATGTCAAAAAGGCTCTCAGACAAGGGACCTTTCTCTAGTAAGGTTTTCTATTGCTAAAGTAAAGTGAGTAAGAGATGCTGTTACAAGGAACGACTGACTTAATACATTGCAAATGTTTTAACTACTATTCCTTCCCAGCTGCACCACCCCCTGAACTCCTCATTAAAGTTTACATAGGATTTTGATGGTGCTTATTGCCCTGAGAATAAGTATGCCAAGATTTTTTGGGGTAAGGGCCCCACAAAAAGTCCCACTCTGGACTGTCGCAAGGTCTTCTTTGTACTCAGTGGTGCTCAGATTCCAGTTACTCCATCTGAAGTGTGTGGGAAGCAAAGGCTCTGGTGAGGGCCTGGGAAAGATTTCAGTAGTCAAGGGAATTCAGCAAGTATGGCAGGACTGTGGCAGAGAGGTAGCACAGAAGAAAAAAGGTGGCACAGAATGGCTGAGGAAGGACCAGGAGCCAAAGAAAATTCTGGAAGGTACACGGCCACCAGATGAAGTTATCTGGGACTGGGGAGTCCTGGGACCTCCCACCCCTGAGCTCTCAGATAGCTGCATTCAGTGGCCTTCTGCATCAAGTCTTTCCTTTTTCTCACAGAGTAGCCCTTGAACAGACTAGAAAGCTCACCCTATGTCCCCCAGCTTACTGTCTTCTTCACCCTAGTGTGGGCTAGCAGGACTGGTTGATTGCTCTCACACCTGGTGCTTAGCCAGCCCTGCAGAATTGTCCTCTAGAAATCATAATATATGAGCATCCCTGCCAGAGATCAGTCACTGTGTTCCCACTGGTAATCTCACAGGCTGAGCACAAGGCTGGTGTCTTTTATGTGTGAATCTCCTCAGAAGATGAAAAAACAGAAGGAGGAGATTTATTAAATGAGCAATGGATAAGGGCTTCAGATTGATTTGTCACAGGCAGGAGTGAAATTGATTGAACTGGCCACACTGCACTAGATTGTGGTGCCTCTGCTGCATCTCCTCGTCCTTCTGCAGCTCCCTGACTCAGGCACCCCATGTCCCAGGTCTCCGTGCCCATCCCTAGGACACAGATCATCTGGTGATATCAGGACCAGTCTCCACATCTGGTGGGGCCTATGGGTGTGTTTAGCAGGGAGACCTGCATTTTCTCAGGGGAAATTTCCCCTTTGGTTATCTGTCTGCCACACTATGCCTCTGATTGCTGTGTCTCCACCCTGAAATGGTCTTACTCTGAATTACATGAGTAGCCATGCCAGGGAGGAAGCAAGGCACTGAGACTCTTATTCCAAGATTTTGGGACACCTGGGGTAAAGGGGCAGCCTGAGCTCCCAACCCTGCTCTAAGTAATAATTGCAAAACATTTTTTTCTGCAGTCTCTCCAGGCATAAGCCCAAAGAGAGGGCAGAGCCTTCAGACAGACACCTTGGCTTGCCCCTCACCAATATGTAACTATGATGTAAATGGTATGTGCCTTTTGACCTGGGACAAACATGGTGATCACAGGCCACATAAAAGCAGACTATTATTGCAATGTACCTATGCATTGAGACTTCAAGTCCCTCACTGTCTCCATTGCTTTCTTTTCCTCCCTGGCAGATGGAGGTGAATGCAGGTCCTGGGACACGGGCCTTCTACTCTGCCACTATTGGGACTGGACCTTCATTTCCCCCAAGGACAAGACATACGTCTCAGCAGGTTGCCTCATGACCAGATACATGCAGAGGAGACTGGCAGCTGCTTCCCTCTCTCAGGAGCTGCCAATTTTTTGGCCAGAGATTGATACTGACACTGATTTCTCAAGCCAGATTGGCCTTGGAGGTCTCTGGTGTTGCTCAGCTGGTTCCTCTCTGCCAGCAGCTCTGCTACCTGTTTCCTCAGCATTTCCACCATGCACTCTCCAGACTGGTTGTCATCTCTATTCTGGCCATCAGTGGCATGCAAATACAGACCAGAGCCTTAGAAAATCCAGGCAAGGCCCTGGGAAGAGGCAGGCAGGTCTGGGATCCCACCTTGGCGTACCTCACATGCTCCTCTGTCCCCTCTACACGGGACTCCTCTAAAATCCCTAAGGGACCATGCCTGGGAAGGGTCTTTGCCATCTCCCCTTCTTCCTCTTTAACATCTGCATACTGGTTGGGATTTCTTACAGGTCTTTCAGGCATCTCAGGCAGGAGGATGAGCAGCTACATCTGCACTACTCCATGAGGCACAGAAAGGGAAATCACAGCCCTATGCATGTGTATGCCAGAGACCTGATGCAGCCAGGTGTCAAACATTGTTAGCATTATTGTACACTAGAGACAGTAATTTTTTAACAGAAAAGGTATTGCACCCAACATGAAGCAATTTATTTTGGATCTTGTTATGATGGATAAAGATTAATTAATCACAATGCTGGAAGTCAGTGGTTGCCTAGGGACCCATGATCATGATGAGACTATATTTAATTTAGACAAAGAGAGAACAGTCCCCGTTAATTCTATATATCTATAGACATACACACTCACATGGTGCTTTAAAAAGACTCTTTTCCCAAAGCTGGGGAAAATTATGAGCGGAATTAATTTGGAGGGAAATTTAATTTAAAAAAGTGAATGAAGATGGGAAGTTCTTTAATGAGAGTATATTAGGTCATAATTTCATCTCAAAGAAAGAAAACAATTTTGCCTAAAAGTCCACACTGATTTAGTGGCAAAATGAAGGAGACTGTTAGAAATAAAAATACAACATGGAAAGAATGGTGAAAGGGAAAGAAGCCATGATTGTTTATATGAATTGCAGCAAGGAAAGGCAGGAAATTGATAAGGAAATCTGAAGACAATTAAAAAAAAATCCTTGGCTTGCAGGTCAGTGAACAATAAGGAGTTTCTGTAGTGGTTTGGGAACATGGGAAACCATGAGTACAAGTAGACTCTTTCCCAAAAGGAGCCATTTCAACCTCTAACTGGTAAGGTGGCAAAGCAGAGCTCAATCAACAGGATACCTCTCCCCAGGAGTCCCACACTAGCTGCCTTGTGAATTCTTGGCCCAGTGGTGGCAACTCTTCACTGGGTCTAGCATCCTGGAGATGCAGTGAATGATAATGGACAGATAGGAGAGCAAAGCAAAGTGACAAAGGGGACTCCAGGCCAGCAACTTCATTTCCAATGGAAATAACGGAGATTGCCACATGGGATCTGAGAGCTCAAGGAATGGAGAAGAAACAATATCCATAACTTGTTCTTGGTGAAGCTCATTTGACAAGCAGGGGTTCACTTAGAGATCGCATAAGCCAGCATTGCTGCTAAAAGAGGCAGTCTTGCCTACCCCATGCCAGCCTGCATATTCCAGTCTGGTGGCATCCTTTCCCTGTTGGCAACAGGATTTGAGGCAAACTGGGCTGATTGGTTTGTTTTAAGCCAGTTCAATTCCCCAGCCTGGGAAATTGTCTATTATTATTATCATTATTATTATTCACCAGGAGCAGCACTTACTTACATGAGCTTAACCTGTTTCTCAAACTGAGAGGCTTTAACATTTTCTTGGGTGTTTGATTTACTGTCATGGAGTATTCTGTTTAAAAAATAACTCCACAGGCAGCAGAAATGATCACACTTGGTTTCCTGTGGCTGCCTCCTGTGTGTTTCCTCATGTGTCTAGCAATTTGGTTGATCTCAGAAGGAAGCCTTTCTCAGCAAAGCACTAATTTGGGTATGTTTCCTCTAGACTGGTTACATACACTCATGATATTTGTAAGAACACAGTATCTCTGAGAGGTCTACATCTGAGCTGAACTTGATGGAAGGTGGCAACAGCAGGATTGACAGATAGTAATATCACATAATACCTGCTTTCCTAGGGAACCTGGCAGAAATAAACACCAAACTGCATCAGTCAAGCACTTAATAAATGGACTAAGAACTGACTAACAGACCTCACAAAAAGAGCCCCTAAAAATCAGGCTTTCTGCAGATCAGGATATGGATCAGTGCTTATTCTAGACTTTTTGTCAAGATCTGGGGGCAAATAAAAACTACTTCCAGGTAGGTGGATGACAAAGACCATCCAAGCAATAGGCCACATTAGGATCAGTACAGGGTGATGGGAACTCCTTATTGTTTGTGCCTTAAAAAGCAAAAATGTATTTTACTATGGCTGAGTTTCTAGTAGCCAGGAGTTCAGATCAGCTCATCGCACTTTGGAAGGGTGGTGGGGTGATGATGAAGGTGTCATGCCAGAAGAGCTCCCATGTTCATGGCCAAGCGATGGAGGATGATCAGGAGGGGCAGAGAGGAGATATGTTCTCTGCCTACGCCACTGGGGAGACTGGCACTGAGATATCCCTCTTCTGGTGCCCTGTTCTGACAATGATGTGCTCTTTGCTGGGCACACAAACCTGCCCTGGGCCCTCAAGGAGTTATGGTTTCATGAACACTTTTCATTCCTGCTTGCTGTGTTCGGTTCGCTGTAATGACATATTTGAACATCATCTGCATTTCCATGTGTGCAAGACTGGCAGCACCATTTGTACCCGTGACACTTTCTAGCTGGTGTACCACAGTAGTTTCAGGCTAGAGTTCTGTAAAACAAGGAGCCTCACCCAGCACTTCTGTCAATTCCTACTCCTCATCCCCTGCACATGGTTCCATTCAACAAACTGACCCATCACAAAGTCTCTTATCTATTTTATTTGCCTTCTGGCAAACTTTTCTTGCTTCCATTCTGCCAATCTGCAAGTTTCTAACCCCTCAGGACCTGTGAGACCACATGTCCTTTCCTGTTTGCCCTCCTGAAATGGCTCAACTCTCTCCTATAATCAAACCACCATGAGCCATGGAACATGACAGAAGCCTGGTTCTTGAACTGTTTGTATTGTATAAATAATCCCCAACCCTTATTTGCTGGGGTCTACAACATGGTTTATCATGATCCTGCCAGGGACATGTGGAGCAGGTAATTCCTGACAGGTCCAACCACTGCCTTTTCCTCCAGGAGCCATTGAACTGGTGCCATGTGGCTGTCAGATCGCTACCAGTTCTGACAGCAGTCATGGGGCACCTACGACAGCCAGGTCTGTATTCTCACTGCTGGACCATTGCTAGCAAGGAGAGACCAGGATCAGAGCTGCCAGAGTGCTGGCAGGGAAAAAAGCATGTGGCAGACTAGCAGTGTTGGAGAATGGTGAGACAAGGTCCCAACTCACTGCCAGCAAGTGCATGGTTCCAGTTAACTGTGTGTGCTGTGGACATGGGGGTACATGCAAGCAGAGTTGTGAGCCACCAAGGCTTGGTGCCCTGCATACCCGGGGTGAAGGTGGTTTGGTACCTGGGGAATGGCATGGGATGGGAAGTCATTATTCACTTCAGTGGGGTTCAGGAATGATGCTTTTTCCTGGTGGGGTTTATTCCTGTGTATCACTCTGATGGTAGGAGGTGAAGGTCAGACAGCCAGCAGGACCATGGCATGATTTAGCCCTCTGGGCAAGAGATCATCACTGTGCCCCAATTTCCCATGATGGTCCCAGCATGGTCCCAGGGGATAATATTTTTTTTTCAGGGAGGGGGGGATTTTCTGGGAGCTGCAGCAGTCTCTTCCTCCGCCAGCTGCCACTGTCCTGGGGTTTGGGTGGCCTGAACACCTCAGTGCATCCCCCCACTAGGACCCAGAGTCCTGGTCCCACAGCAGGGATGCTTTGTCTCCTTCCCCTTCCAGTGCTGGGGAGAAGAAGCTGTGCTGCCAATGCTGTCCGGCTCTGGGAAGTCCAATTAGGAAGGCACAGGGTGAAAATAAAGGCACAATGGAGAAAGGCATAAACCAGTGGAAGAAAGACAGGAACAAGTATCAAATACTCACAGCCTGATTTTGTACAGCATACACCAAATCACAGTCCTGCCACAGTCTGTGTACTGGCCAATCACCCCAGTGGTGTGCATCCTTTCCCAAAGGACCATGCTGAGAAGCGGAATGCAGGACAGCAACACTCAAAGAGGAGATGCTCTGATTCCACCCAGCCCTCAGCTTTTCAGTGGAGTCATGATTCCTGCTGAAGTGTTTCCAAGCACTTGCTGCAGGAAACCCTGGGAGTTCATGCACACAATCAACTCCGGGCCTGCCCTGAAAACACTGGTATTTCTGTGCTCCATATGTAGCAGCCTCGGGATGTTTCAAGGAAAACAGTGCTTCATTCATGACTTTGTTGGCCTGAGCCAACAACTTTCCCCTTCCACCAGATGCAGCATCGGCGCTGCTGCCAGCCCTGGGCATAGGACCCAGATCAGTCACTTGGAGCCAAGTTACTCTAGAAATGGCAGAAAGGCACAAGCAGGAGTTAGGGTGGAGCATGGAGTGCTGAAAAATGCTTGAGCTGACCCTGTTCCCAACTCATGCTGGGGGTTAAGTAGGGAATGGGCAAGGGCTGTGCTGAGGAAAGTGTTTTCCCAAGCACATTGGCAAATTGTGCTGAGCAGAGGTGGTGGAAACAACCCTTGCAGCCAAAGCTGCAACGTGCTATGGTGTCCAGGATGAGACATGGGAGTTCCTGGGGCAGATGAGAGCCCTGGGTGCAGCCCATACATTTACTGGGCAAGCCAGTCACACTCGTCTTAGGTATTGCATTCAAGCATACATTTGGACGCTTGTGGACTTAACACAAAGGGCTCTCCTGCCCAGTCTGGACCAGTTCACTTCCAGATGTGGGAGGCTGGAATGATTCAGAGAAGCTAAATACCAAAACTGTTTGAGACTAATACTGAAGACTCTGAAACCATCTGCAAACTGCCAGGCTTATTCAGTAGATGGTGATCATAGACACTGCCTAAGCAGGAGCAGGAGAGCTGGTCAGGTTCGGGTTGTTCCTGGCAGTTCTGCAATATTGTCTTAGTCAATAGCTGACAAGATGCTGCGGGCTGCGAATTGCCAATACAACGTTAATGAGTATGTCAAAAACCACAGGGCTGAAATATTGAAAGTGTGTAGCTGGAGAGAGAGCACCCAAGACATGCAGATACCCACCTGCAGTAGGACAGCTTGGGAGATGTTAGGACTGAGTTCTGGCAGCTGGAGAACAGACCTCAAGGGACAAATCCCATAATTCCTCCAGGGCTCAGGGTCTGCCTGCCTCCTCCAGGCTAAGAGATACCTAAAGTCACATTAGGGGCAAAAGGGAAGACACCATACATATGGAGCTAAGTCTGGTTAATGTTTTGGCAGTCTAATAGGCCAAATCATACAGAAAACCCTATTTAGTAATATAATCAAAATTTTTATACAAAAAAACTTCCCAGTGTCTGTCCTTTTGTCTGGTGCTGTGCTCATCCTTTCAATGTCCCGCTGGGTCTATATGCACTTAGACCTGGCCCAGAGTGCTAGGCTTCCTCAGGCAGAGAGGTGGTGGGGAGTCACAGGGAGACACCAGCATCCTCAGTCCTTTGCTGGGATAAGTCTGATGTTCATGGTGAGGTTTCTTCTTCCTTGATTTGTGAGACCCCAGTGTAATTTTATGCTTCCTCTTCATCAACTCCCAGATAAAGTTTGAAAGTTGCACAATAGCCTCCCACAGCCCCACTTAACATAGAGGGCTCTATTTCATTATGCATGACAGCCTGGGTTTGTTATGCTGTTAACATACACAGTGTGCACAGAGTTTAGCTAAAACAGTAATAGTTCCTTAATTGCTAGGTGGTTGTTAAAACAAGCTAAAAAGCAGCTCAGGACAAGGCAAGACCAGACCAGTACTGAGACTCCACACTGTCAGTTCAATAAAGTGCCTTTGGCTTTCAACTAGGAATGAGCAAAAATTTTATTTACTGGGCTACATTGCCATCATGATCAGTGACACACAAATGTGCATATTACCATGACCTGGCTTCTAAATTTCATACCACAAATGGAGTAATGCTTTTCAGCCTGGAGTTATATGGAGTACATATTTCACTGGCATTATAGACCCCGTGATGCTGCCGGCTCCCTGTGTTTTCTTGCAGGCACATGCTTCTTGATTCAATTCCTTCTACAACCTCTTCTGGGAGATCAAGCACACTATCCCTCTAAAAAAGATAATATGCACCGGCAGCATACCAGAAACACTGTCAGGGAACAGATTTACCATGGACAGTGGCTTTGAAACAAGACTGTCTATAGCTCATTATCTGATTGCAATGAATGTGGGCAGCAGAGCACTAAGACATTCCACAGCTCCCTCACCAACTCCCAACATTCAAAACACTTGACTCAGGTCTCAGAAAACATTATCCTGTCCAAAAATAATGAGATTTTAAAAATTAATAAACTCCAGCTCTGTTTATTTTCCTTCTGTTTTTTGGAGCTGTTAAGAATCATGTTTCCAGCTTTTCTCTGTAGTCACAAGTTTGGCTCTGATATGATTTTCATTCAAGACTGAGTGTGTCATGTAATCCCCTGACTCTTGCAGCTGGGGCTGTAAGAAAAATAACAGCTCTCTGAGGCCTGAATCATCAGAGCTGCCAACCCTGGTCAACCTTTTCAGGTTGATAAAGTAGGGATGGGGAAGGAGGTGCTCTTAACACTACTGACTTTGACTTGGAAACTAGTGAATTACTTCAGCTGTAAATGCTTCACCTCTGGAATTCATGACACTTTCTGTGACACAAGGGCCTTTTTCTGCTCCTCGGCAAAATTGCAGGGTATACCTCCCCATGATGGGAATGGTTCAAAGAATGAGTACTGTACCAACTTGCTGAGCAGCGTTTGAAGCTCTCACGGGGATGTCAGGAGGACTTGACTGGTCCTACCTACATGCTGGTACCATAGCTGTCATTGCAGAGAGGGAACTGGCTTATCTGCTTGTGATAGCAAAGCATGGCCATCTATGCTGGCTTTTTTTGCTGTGATGTAGGGCTTGGGTTGTGCAGGTGCTTGGGAACAGCCCAAACAATCACAGATACCCAAAGCTTGACAGATTTCAGCAAGTTTAAACATTTGCTCAGTGAATAACATCAAATTCATGCTCATCATTTGTCCTTTGCTCTTTTTCCACTGATAGTTCATTTTCTCACCATGCCAGTAATGCTGCTGTGAAAACTTTGTATTTCCTCAAAGAAGCAGGGCAGGACTGGCTCCACAGCTGTCCTTCTGGTTGCCATTATGTCATGTGTTGTGTTCAGGTCCAATGTCTTCCAGAGTGTGCACAAACCCAAATGATGTAATTTAGTCATGTGCTTCTCCTTCAGCCCCACATAAGACAGATTTTCTGAAAAGCTCAATGACAGAATTGATGGGGTTTTTTTCTGAAAGCTTAGGAAGATGAGATTGAGGGCTCAATATTCTTCAGTGATACATTTGTGTATGCTGGCACTCCCCAGTGTCCAGTTCTCTTTGTTTGTACTCAAGAAACAAACAGGCTTGGTGGAAGAAGAGAGGCTGCTACTGTCATTGGAGAGTCCTGTTTTCCTGAGGTGTTAGTAGGTGTGTCCAGCAAGGCTTCAGGGCTCCTGTCCAGCAAGAGAACCACCACAGACTTGCGTATTCCCTGGCAGTGGGTCTGACTCATCGTGGCCTGGATCAACTCAAAAATCTCTCCGCAGTCACTGGAGGAGAGACCTTAAAGAAAAGGATCTCCTGTTTTGTATCTCTGACAAACCCTGCAATCAAGGTTTGATCCGTGCTTTGATGGATTAAAATAATTTTTATTCATCTTTTACTTTGCCCCGCTGTCAGAATAATTCCCAGGTAATGTGGATTCCCACATGGAAGCCTGCACCTTTGGAAGAAGAAAACCCCAACATCAGATAGACTGGTGCCTGCCAACCCATGGCGAGTCAGGCAGCTCTCTAGAGCTGAAGCACTTGGTCTGGGGTCTTCCAGCAAGCAATACTGGAAAACCGAGAGTTTATAAACTCCCTAAATCTTGCTCCTTTATACTGAGGCCAGCTGTGGTGGATGAGCAATGGTCATCCTCTCACTAGCTGACAGATACCTTGCAGAAGGATGCATTTACGTAGGTAATATTCATTAAAAAGCAGCTGAATTTTCAGTGGGTGAACGTCTGGGCACAAACGGGTTGCGGGGCAGGGTTCATGCAGGCAGCTGCTCTACTGTACACTGCAGCATGCAGTGCAAGAACAGTTAAATGTTTTTCAGATCAATGCTGCACCCAAAAAATGTAGTTTATATCAGAGCTCAAGTCACAGTCTTAAAGGCCATATAGGTACATATGAATACAATACATAAATACATACATATATACATTACATAAATTATATATACACATATATAACAACTCTGTTTCAGATACGTTATTTTAATGGAAAAAACTTTCCTTTCATCACCTTATTTTGCAGATGCTCAAGAAAATGAGGAGGGACCCTGTCCAGCACAACCACTTTCACTCCGTAATAAGCATAGTATGTGGGGCAAGACCAGGCTAGCACTGGGCGCTGCATGCTGCATAGGGCTCAGCTGGCAGCTTGTGGTATAAAAAAGCAGGATTCAGTGTGCTGAATTTTGACCTGCCAGAACTGATTTCTATCTCTGTCCTAGCATGTTCTCCTGCACACCACAGACCTGTGCAAGCCTTTCTTCCTCCTGTCGCTAGTATTTAGCATTCCCTACAACACCAGTTGTTCTTTAGGTGAAGAAACATAAAAGGGTACATAAGAGTGACATGCTGACACAGGGCAAGGAGAAACAATTATTGCCTGATTATTTAGACACGCCTTCTTTCTGAGACTGTTGGGGGGGCAGCAGCTTTTCTTATTCTTTTTTTTTTTGCTCCCTCCAGCAATTTTTTGGTGGGATATTTTTCATTGTTTTTTATTCATATAGGTAAGGGGGGGTCTGGTGCTTTTCTTCTTTCTTCTCCCACACCTCACACGCAGTTGTTCTATGGGTGTGTTGGTTGACAGATTTGTCTTTCTGTTTGTCCATCTACTTCTCTTTTATCTCTATTTTTCTATCTGTTGTTTTAGTTCTTGTTTTTCTTAAATCCAGTTTTTTGCTTCTATTTTCTTCCAGTATCATCTAGAGGTTTCTCCAGATAACTGCTTCTGTTGGTTCTTTCCCAGTTGGTGGGTCCCTCATTAAAAGGGCTTGCACCAGTGGTATGTAACTGCAGTTACTGCTGGTGCCTCTCCTGGGGCTGGGGGTGATGGTTGGCTCCTGGGCAGGAGGCAACCATCGGTTGAGATGCTGATTTGGAAGATGAAGGAGCTTTGGGGGCAAGGAGCATACTGCACTTGCAGGGAGGATGAACATGAGAGTGACAGGGTCTTCACAGAGATCTTGAAGAGACAAAAACCCCTGAGCTCTGTGATGTAAAGGAGGAGGGACAGCAAGAGATGGGGCTAGAAGGAATTGTGGATGAAGACTTCCATGATGGGGGAAACTGGACACTTGTGACTTCGGGCAGCATGGGAAATGACCTCTCTGCATGCCGATCTGTGTTAGAAAATGGGTGCAGACCCTTCATAGCCAAGGAAGGGGACCAAGCTCATGAAGGGAAGTTTCAGCCAGACTTGAACAAAGCGTTACATGCAGAAGGCAGCAGCTGGTGCTGGTCATCACAGGTTCCCTCCTGTGTAGGACAAAGGCACACCTCTGCTGACCTGAGCTACATCACAGGAGGTTTTTAGGTTGCCAGTGACCTGGATCTTGGATGTTCTGGAGATGCTGCTGAGGCTTTTTTGGCCTTCAGACTGTTATGCCTTGTTGCAAATTGGTGTAGACACAATGCTGCTGCCAAAGGATACCTGTAAGAAATCAAGAATGACTGTAGGGTTGCAGGGGTGAGAAAGAAGGACTTAGAAACCCAGATATTATTGTCTTCAATCCTGCAAGGGAAACCAGAAAGACTTGGAAACCAGAAAGGACTCACCCCATGAGTTAGCATTTCACTGGTGTCATAGGCAGTGCTTTGGCTCATATGACATATGTCCCTCTGTGGTGAGCAAGGACTGCTGGGAAAGGATGAGATCCACCTGACAAAGTAGGGCAAGAACATTTTTACCAACAGGTTTACATAGCTGATGAGGAGGCATTTACTCTGGGTATGCTGTGGGAGAGTGGTAACAGCTGGCAGTTGAGTAAAGAGAATGGAGGTTGAGGTGGTAAATACCTGTGACAGGGTGATGGGTATGAGAAAGCCCTTGAAGCCCTCATTCTTGTTCATTGGGGGGTATGCTTTCTTTAACCTTCCTTTTCTGGTTGACATATGCTGTGCGAAAGCTTGCTGTAGTGGGCAGATTCAGGCAGTTAAGGAAAGAGAGGCAGAGAAAAGGAGGGGAATGTGCTTAGTTTGAGGAGGTGTATGAAGTCCTATGTAACGGATGACAGGCTGGGTGAGACCCTGCTTGGCAGGCTCAGAGGAGAGGCCACTAAGGGTGACATTGTGGTGGGAGTGTGTAACAGGCCACTGTAGGGTGAGGGAGTAGACAACATCTCCTTTAAACAACTCAGAAAGGTCTCCAGACTGCAGATCCTCACTCTTTTCAGAGACTTTAGTCTTTCTTATATCTGCTGGAAGAGCAATGAAGCAGGAAATAAACCATCCAGGTGGTGTCTGGTGGATATCTGGGACATCTTCCTAACACAACTTCTTGGAGGTACAAACCAGAGATAATGTCCTCCTGGATGTGCTACTCAAACAAGAAAGAGTTGACTGGAGATGTGATAATGGTATTGGTGTCTCTTGTAGTGACCACAAGACTGGGGAGGTCTGGGGAGGAGAGCAGACCGGGTTTTTTTCAGGGAACTGGTAGGTGGGATGCACAGTTGGTAGCTCTAAAGGATAAAGTTGCTCAGGAAAACTGGCAGGTGTTTAAGGACGACTTCCCCCAAGCATGAGAAAAATTCTTATGAATAATCAAGAAACTCAGTTTGGCCATACAGCTTTCCAGAGATGGCCCAGCAGTTTCTCTTCTGTCTGTCACCTTGTACTAGGTGTTTGGTAGACTCCTGATATCCTCTGCCATTCCCCAAACTGACCTCCACACTTCAAGTCACAATGTCCATGTTTTCCCCTGGATTGCTTTCGGAGATGTTGACTCCTAGAGGAATTGTAGCAGAAAATTTCCCTTTCCCCAAGGTGGGGAGAAGAACTGGCATGGCAGTGTCTGTACAGTGCTGCTGGGTTTGCAAAGGGGCAATGTCAGAGACAAAGCAGAGCTGGTGAAGAAGGCAGGGGGAGCAAAAGGAGGCTGCTGTGATATTCAAGGGCAGGGCTGGGGAGCTGGAAGGGCTGAGGAGGGAGAGGAGGGATATTTCCTCTCTGCTACATCTGTTACCAACTGGCCTAGCATTCAGGTCTGTGAATCACAAGGCACTGATGATGATCACCATAAGGATGTGCATCTCAGAGGACTGATCCCCACCTGCTGCCAAGCACAAGGAGAGGACTTTGGTCATGCTCATTTGCTGCCTTAGAACCAGAGACAACAGTCAAAGGAGGGAGCAGAAATATGAGTACACTGTTTGCCATCCAGAGAGGAACAAACACATGGCCACGACCACCATGCAGCTGGGTCATGGGCCCGGGGATTTCATGTTGCACTGAGCTCACTAAACAATATGGCTGTGTCAGCTTTCTTCTGTACCAGCACCAGGGATGTTTGTCCTTAATATTGCATTTCCAAGATGTAGGAGTGGACAGTTTAGCAGAAAAGAGACCTGGAGATAAGCCAGCTGGTTTGAATGCAAGCTGGACATGAAAGAACCAGTGATGTCTGGCAGAAGTTCAGCTAGCTCTGGAGATGACAGTCAGACACTTCACCATCTAGACCCACCACCACATATTTTATCTATGCTCCAAGGGCTCTGCAGGACACTGACCTACTAGATGTGAGGCCATCAATAAAGCTTTTCCCCTAGAGCAATGGGAGGTAGATGGGAGAAAATGGCCCCATTCCCCTCTGCACCTTTCTTCTCTTTTCTGTCCTTGAATAAGCCTTCTTGCTATTAAAAAAAAAAAATAAAATGTTTTGAGTCACCAGCTGATCCTCATAACATTCTTGTACAACACCAAACACAACAAGGCATTGGTATTGATGAATACCACTTGGCATGTCTTTCACATAAATGAGCCCAAGACTTTCCTGGAAGCTTGCTAGCCTTTGCAAAGCCTAAAGTGCCCCTGCAACATGTAGCTGCTCACTGGCTGCTGCATGCCTTCTGCTGCAGTCAGGCTCCACGATCTTCGCTGACTTGGATCAAGGGACCTGGAGGAGCCATGGGAAGTGTTTCCCTGCAACGGGTGTTGGAACATGCACAGTGCAGGAGCCATCCAATTACCTTGCTGTTCACCACCAAAATGAAGTTCTCAATGAAAGCATGACCACAAGTAGGGATGAGCCAATTCACCCAGTCTAGCCCCAGGATGCTTATTCCTCCAGCATGAAAGCAAAGCAAAACCGTCTGCTTTGCCCCAAGAGGCCATGTCTGCAGGTGAGAAGTAATGGGGGCTCTGAGATGTCATTTGTATGGGCTGCTGCTTTCCTTCTCACTGCCACCCCCTCCTCTCTTCTTTCAAAGCTTTTGATTTTTCTTCTCCTTTTACAGCAACTGGGATTCCCAGTCCTACATGGTGATTAAGGCACCTGCAAAGCCACCTGATGGGTCTTTGGGAGCATTTGATCTCTGTGCATTTGTGCATGCATGTAAGAAGATGTAACTTACGGATCTGCAAACCCCCCTGTAGGGGATAGCGGTCGGAAGATCACGCGATGTAACGGAAAGAACAGGGGCCTCCCCTTTGACATGTGTATTCCTACCCCTCGTGATGTATAGCTTATGGGCGGTAACGAAAGGCAGCGGAGTATGTATTGCTATGTAACCTATTAATAATCGCCATTTGTAGCATCCTCATATTGGTGTCAGTGCTCATTGGCCCGGAGGCGGGGTGTGAGGCCTCCGTGCTACCTCAGCTGAAGGTGGTCTGTTGCAAGAGATGCAACACCCCCCACTGCTGCAGGCGGGCAGCCTGGGTTTCAGACAGTGCCTGTTTGCTTTATTTCTCCCTTTGACAGTGATCTGTGAAGGCTGGCTTAGTCCTGGCCTTATGCTAACGGACCTATGCTGAGGAAGGAGTGGAAGGACTTTTCAAAACAAAAACTTGCTGTTCTATCTTTCTCTGCTCACCTGCTGCAGAGGTGGCTGAAACTGTGAAATGGTACTGCAGCTGTTGTGTCTGTTCTAGGTTTTGCTGTACCCTACACCTTCCTCACCATACCTGTGTGCCTTCTAGTAGTGCACTAAACAATGTGAAATGGATCAGGTTTGGCCGCGATGTCCTGTCCTAAAGCAGAAGTGTGTGCAGCCTGGTATTTCAAGTAGAAACTGTCTGTACTTCCAAGCTATGTGTACACTTCTCCCAGAGGGAGCAAAGCCCAGAAACGTGCCTTGTGCTTGGAGCAGAAGGCAGGACAGTCCATGGTGCTGCAGGTCATGACACCTTTGGTAGCTCCAAAGAAAGCTCCATCGTCCATCCAGTGCTCCTATGCTAGACAGGCACAACTAAACAGGGTTTCAAGAGACAAGGAATCACTCGAAAATATTTTCAGGGGAAAAAAAAGTCAGAACAATTCTTATAAAATGAAAGCTGTTTGGAAGATATTCTTTTCTTTGTATTTTTCATTCAAACATTTTCCAGTTTTCTTCTAATTCCACTGCATTTCTCAGTTGCTTCATTTTCCCCAGCTTTCTGACTCAGTATTGCCTTGTCCTCTGTGCTTTTCCTTTTGGACCTGTGAGAGTCACTCCCTGCCCCTGTCCTGCAGCCAGTTGTACGGAGCCTTGTGCTCTGCCTCCCAGGGAAAGGGAGCTTTCAGGCAGCATGTTGAGGCCGTGTTGGAAGTCAGCCTTCCTGCAGCTGGCAGAGGACATGCAGTAGGGCTACCAATGGAGAAGGTGGTATTTTCAGCAGACAAAACACAGGCAACTTTTGGAGGTGATCTGCCTATGTACTGACAGGCACACACAACCTTCTTCCTCTACCCTACATTGCACTACCAGATGGTTATTTGAGAAAAGGAGTTTTGGTGTTTTTTTCTGTGCTCCTCAAAGTCTGCCCCATTCCCAGTCCCTCTTGAGAGTGTTAGGGCAAGCAGCACAGTGTCTTGGCCCCTGCAAAGAGGTTGATTTTCCTTGCTGCTGGCAGTAGACCTCCAGTACCACCAGTTTTAGTCAGGGTTTTGGCTCACAAGCAGCTATCTGTACAGTCAGGGAGAAGAAAACTGCCCATCTCCTGGAAGCTTGTACTCGCAGATGGTCCAGCGGTGGTTCTGGGGTGCTCTAGTCCCCAGGAGTTGAGGGAGGGAAAGGACATTTTCCCATGGCAGACAGCTCCATGGAAATCATCTGATGCCTCGCTGCCACTTCCAAGCACAAATTGTCCCTCTTGGGGGTGACAGCAGGGTAGCAGCCAACAGGGCATTCCTGCTCTTCTAGCTCTGCATGGTGCTCCTTCTCCTGGAGCAGCAGAGACTCGAGGGAGCAATGTGTCATTGCCTGCATCTCTGCGATGTAGCCTGTAGACATCAAAACATGTTCTGTAGGTAGGAAAACTCCTACAGTGTCTTTTATTCAGCAGAAGACATCAACAATTGCAGCTCTGCTGCCTCCTGACACAGTCAGGCAGGTGCTTGCTCGCTTTTGGACCTCTTTCCAATTTGATAGCTGGGTTGATTCACAGGCAGTTGCCAACTGTGTCCACAAAGATGTCTTCTAGGCTGTGACCCTGAGCAAGAGCCATCACACCTGAAAAAATGCATGGGGGACAGTCAGCGTGACCATGCCCTGACAGATCAGCTCCAGAGAAATTCAGATTTGCTTTCCAGCAACCCAGGGCCTGGGATGGCCACAGCAACAGCAATCAGCAGACATTTCTGGAGCTTGTTCACGAGAGGTGAAATTGGGCCATGAGCCAGTGTGAACTGACTGCAGGGTCATGACAGTGTGGGTCAGCAGCCAGCCCTCTCTCTGCCCCATGGAGGATGAGGGGGTTGTACCCCTCTCCCTTTGCCAGGCTTGCGAGTTGCATATAATATGGTGTGAGTCAGCAACGGAGACAACCCCTGCTGTGTGCTCCCTTATTTTATCAGCCCCCTTGGGCATCACTGCAATGCTTTATGCAGAGATGGGATGCCCTCTTACCATCCACAAAGGACCCTGGACTTAGCAGGCAGCCAGGGAAGAGCTGGGGAGCTCACACTCCCTATCACAGCTCCAGCTCAGGAAAAGAGCCCATGCACAGCCAGGCTGCTGTTGTGACTCCTCTCATCAGCACTAATTTCATTAGGGATGAAGCCCAGCTACAGCTTTTGTCCACTTAATCTTAAGCTTACCCCTCTGAACACACATTTCCTTTCCAAGCTCCCTAATTCCCCCTCTATGGCTGCTTTGGAGGAGGCTGCTCCCACACTGTCCCAATCCCAGCACTTACTGGGACACCCCAGGACCCAGCTGTCCAGGTCAGCATCATTCCCAGACTTGGTTTCTGCCAGTGCATCCAAGCGGGCATGGCTGAAAATTTAATCAAATCACTGGGGCCTCGCACCAGGCCAGAGCCTTCCTGATAGCACTCAAGTAGATGGAAATGCAGCATTTGAATGAATGGCCTTTTAATTATGCTTTATCTGCCCTGCTCTTTTGCTTCCCACTACAGAAAGCCAAGTGAATGTTAATGGGAAGTAGCTCTGCAGGGCAGCTCACAACCTCGCACCTGCTTGCTTTCATGCTGCTGGATGCCTGTGCAGAGTATTAATTAAGCAGTTAAGGCAAAGGAGGTGTCCGCTGGTCTGCAGCCCTAGTGAAAAGCTCCCTTCAAGGACTTGGGCTCTTACAGCACCTGCCGCTAGTGGCAGTTCGCTGTAAGCTCCTGGGACCAGGGCAAAAGGCTGGCAGGAGTGGTTGTGTCTCAGTCAGGCAAATGCAGCATTTGAGCTGCACAATGAAACTGGCTCTTTCAGCGATTTCATCCATGCAGAGGCTTGGCCTGACCTTTC
>VZTL01034038.1:8128-83377 GCA_013400535.1 Scopus umbretta | reverse complement strand
GGGGGGGGGAGGAGGGAGCTCAGTCTGCTCTGAGAAAAGCATCATTTGAGCAGAATACAAAAGCTTTAGAAAAACTCCCAAAGCAAATCCTTCTTAAGACTCTTTTGTAATCTGCAGGTCAGAATCAAATGCTGGTGTACTCTGGCCCAGCTGAGCTGTCTTTGAGAGCCCTGGTGAGGGGCATGTTGCACAAGCTCTCCTTGGGCTAGGCTGGCAATAGAATGGTGCTGCATCTCTGCTTCTCCTGGAGAATATGGGAGATGCTGTGTAAGTCTAGGGTTTATCTCAGTGCTGTTAAGTTGGGGAAGGAAATGGAGGTAAGCCATCAGCCAGGATTTGACTTAAGGCCTTGAAGAATTGTCTATTGTTGTTTTAGCCAAATGAAGGAGAGAAGATAAAAAGAGCAAAGACCTTCAATAGGGCAGGCAGTCTGCAATGGCTAACCTGGAGACCCATGTGCAGGATGGGAGGGAGGGATGGATTCCTGGAGGGATCAAGGCTATTTGCCTTTTGGGAGGACAAGTCAGAGCATTTGCTCCTTTGTACCAGCTCTCCACATGGAGGTTCAATGAGATCACAGGCAGCCTGACTGACATCAGCTCAGTGACGTCACAGATCCCATAGACTCAGGCACTGATGTCCAATCCTGCTACTAAAAGGTGGGATGTCCTGCAGTGCCAGTTGTCCCTGTTACCTAGGGAGCCCTCTAAGAGCTGACCAGGAATTTCCACTGGAAGGAGCAGATCTGGCTGCCCACCCAATTTGCCATGTGTGATGCACTGAGCACAGGACTCACCCACCACTTTCTCCCTGAGCTTCTCAGAACTTCAGTCATTACTTTGGCTTAGAATGGCTGATATTGGCAAACAACCAGCTAAACCATTGTCATAGACTAATAGAAAGATTTAGGTTGCAAGGGACCACTGGAGGTCTCTACTTAACTCTGGTGTTCCAAGCAGGGCTAAAGGAAGACCTGGACCAGGTTTCTCAGTGCCTCACCCAGATGTGTTTTGACAGTCTTCAGGGATGGAAATCTTTCCCACCTCCCTGGTGATGAAGAATATTTTCCTTATGTTCGGTGGGAATTTTCCCAATTGCAACTCATGCCCATTGTATCTTAATCCTCATTATGCGCCTCTGCAAAGAGTTTGGTTCCATCTGCTCTGTAGCCCCCCTTTAGGTAACTGTTTTCAGATCATTTCTGCATTTTGTCACAGCAACTCTAGTTTTGAGTCTGCCATTCATTCAAGCTGGGATGACTTCATTATTCACAGGGATGGAAGCATCCTCTTAATTCTGTCCTGTAAATCGGGAATCAAAACTCAAAAGACGATCAGTCCTGGGACAGACCTATTTGAAAAGCCCTCCTGGTTTGACAGAGAGCTTGTCAGACATTATCTGACAAGAGAACAGCCGTTCACCTACTTGCACTTCATCCTCTTAAGAAATCTAGGGTATATTTCCCTAGTTTGCTAAGAGAACATCCTGTTGCACTGTGTTAAAAGCCTTAAAGTCAATATATTTCATTCACATCTATTGCTTCTCTTTATCCACTGGGCCAGTTACTGTCAAGAAAATTGGTCTGATTTGAAATGGTTTGTTTCTGACAAATCCCAGATGGTTCTTTTTCACCACCTAGAGATATCACATGTACTTATAACTGAAAGCTTTCTACTTTGTTCTTTCTTCTTTCTGATATCAAAGCAAGGTTGAGCCAGTGATGCCATTTACCCCCCTAAGTGCTGTCTCCATGCTGCCCCTCTTCAGTCCTCCCCTGCCTCCCTAACATGAGTTCTGGAAGATATGGCTCAGTTCAGAGATGAAAGCAGCTGGTGCAATCTTCACCAGGCCCTGCCACCTTCTACACATCCTGCTTCACTCATCCCAGGGACCAAGGTGAGTCCGACCAGCCTGCAGTTTCCAGGTTCTCCTTCGTCCTCTCTCTGAAGCTGGCTGTGACAGTAGGCTTTCTACAATTGTTGGGGACCTCCTCTGATCTCTTTCATCTTTTAAAGAAGGCAGAGAGTGGTTTGATGTTGCCTTTAGCTGGCTCTCTGAGCCCTCTGTATATGTCCTGTTTTGTCCCATAGACTCAGGTGGGTTGAGATTTCTCAAGAGATCTGTGACTTGATCCTCCTCCACTACTGGCATTGGTTCTTCTCCTTGAACCCCTTCACTAAGCACAAAGGCCTGGGAGACCTTGTCAATGGAAACAAATGCAAAGGAGACATTGATTTCATCAGCCTCATATGCATCCTGTGTCACTAAATTACCCATCCCCATTCAACAGCATACCCACACACCCCTTGTTTATTCCTTCCCTTTTAATGGTTATTCTTGAAATCCCTTGTCGCTTTCAATTCAAGATGAGCTTTGGCTTTCCTAACACCCTGCCTGCATGCTGGAACAGTGCTTCTGTATTCCTCCTGTGTAGCCTTTCACACCCCTTCCACATCCTCTATGTATCCTTCTTATGTTGGAACTCAGACAGGAATTCTCTTTTTAGCCAAACTTGGCATGGTCCCCCACTGAGGAGCAGGTATGTGAGATGGGAGAGCTTTGCTTTACAGCTTCCAGACCCCCAGCCAGCTCTGGAGCCCAGGTGAGCTCTGCATTGAGCTGACTTTCACGTCCTAACCCTGCTTTCCCTGCACAACCAACTACCCTACTGCCTGTGTGGCATGTACTGAAATCTGGGAGAGGCCTCATTACCCCAGTGATAGCCATGCACCATTCCTCTGCCAGTAATACTTGGAGCAAACACATACCATATCTTTACAAATGTCCCATCTTCAGGATGGAGAGAACTAGGTACATGCAATGATCTTTCCTCCTGTTTTGTAAGTCCAGCTGCATGATACTGATTGAAGCTATGACCCTCCCGCCCCAAACACCACTTATAATAAACGCACAACTGCTTCAAGTGTAAAAGAATTGCCTCAAAGACCAAAGCTCTCAACTTGTTCAAGTGATCCCCAAATAAAAAGTAGAGCAATAATGGGATGGATGAGTTTGGCACAGTCAGCTTCATAATGAACACCTAGGGAAGCATGAGCATGTTAAACAGGGCTCGCTTATGCTATATGGGGTCACTATTACATGCCCTTCATTATCAGAAACTTGTAACAGGCAGATTCCTCTGCCTAGTGTGAATTAAGAAAAAAAAAGACATGACATTTATGCTTCTCACGGCACTATCATTTGCTACCTAAAGAAGCATTCTTTCAGCAAGAACTTATAAAAATAATGAGCAGGTGACTCTCCTTGCAATTTCTTGACATTTATTCTGAATGTCCTTAACTGCCTCATTTCCCAGAGCAATGACAGTAGCACTCACCTGCTCCAGGTGGGTGTATTTCCAAAGCTTTTCTTCCTAGGATCAGACATTCCATGGAAACCCTCCAAGCATTAATCTGACCCATTGGCCAAAGATTTCTGTTTTGTGTGAAAACCATTGGAAACCTGCAGTGGCTCTGAGCCACTCCGCAGAACCACTGGTACATAAAGCATGTAGCCAAGACAGAGCTCGGCTAAGTAAAGCTCAGCCCCAAACTCAGGGAGATGCCTGGATTTCCTCAAACTCAGTGTTGCAAAATGTCTATGAGTACCCAACGAACTGAGTCTAGCCATGAGGGAAAGGCTAATGCCAAGGAGCTCTGAGGGATTTAATTGTGAAAAGTAACTTGGCTTTAAAGCCGGGATTATCAGCAACATTTAAGTATGGTTTTGCAGAATATCGTATTGTAGATGGCCAAGCCAGAGAACCTCCAGCTCCATCATTCTCTTTCTACAACCACTACCAACACTCAACACAGCCTGGTAACTGTGTGGCCTCCAAACCCCATCTTCATTCTTGTATTGTGGAATTCATTGACACAAGATCTTAACCACTGGCAATGTGCTATTGCTTTGCCCAGTGTCCCTAGGACCTCCCTCTTGTCTTTAAGTAGAGTCAGATGTCATGCAGTTTGTTCAACTGACCCCTAAGGGAGCTCTTAGCTGAGACTGTCCTCTTCAGCTACCCTACTGCCCTGGTTGGTGGGGCTTTGTTCAATCTCCCGCCCCACAAGCACTTGACCTGGACTACTTTCTTGTCGGATTACATATCAGATCATGTCTCCAAATTCACTGACAAGCGCCCCCTAGGCAGTGACTGAATGGCTTGGGTCCTTGGTGACCTATTTATTTTAAGATTTTTCCTGGTGGTGGAATCGGGCTTAGATCGTCATTGAGGTCAATGAACCTATACTGTTGTTACACACAGAGGAGTCACCCTAAAATATACCCACATGGTAGCTACCCAAGCCCCAGAAGGTGCAAACTCTAAAGTGTGTTCCAGCCTGCAGGACTGCTGAGACTGTTTGCCAGGTGGGTGCATTAAAACTTCCAACCCAAGAACTCACCCAAAGACATTGGGCTGACTCACCATCAGCTATTCCTATGAAAGCCTGGGCTTTCATAGGAATCATCTGTCTCTGCTTCAAGCTCACTACAACCCACTCCACCATGATGGCTCTCCCTAAATGTTATTGCTCCCTGAACTCAGTCCCCAAAGCTTTGCCATCCTGCTCCCCCAGGAGAACTCAGATCCAAATCCCCTGCAGTCAGTCTACTAATGCCCACCCTCTGCTAACTTCAAACTCATGTCCTGTACTGCTGTCCCTGAGTGCTCATGCTCAGTTATGTCCCATAACATATCTACTAGATGATAATCATAATCTATTCTTTGCCAAATTCTGTCTTTAAACTTGAGCCTGGTGAACTGCCCTGAATGAGTGCTCATGCCAGGCTGTTCCCAACAGACTGCTTTTTCATTTTTTTTTTTTAAAAAACCCTCCCCAAGTTTATTTCAGTCACTCTGAGTGAGAACAGCCACAGCAGCCTCAGCGCAGACCTGACCTAAGGGGAGAGAAAGCTGGGAGGAGGAAATGAAATGTGGTAAGAAATAGAAAGAAAAGGAGAAAAGGAGGGGAAACTTGTCAGCCTGAAAGCTGAATCAGTGACAACACAACAGAGGAACAGGAAATAGGGAAATAAGTATTAAAAGGAGGGAAAGCATGAAGAAAGGCAAAAGGAGAACAAATTAATCTGTGAAACATTTGTAAAAAGGATCAATTGGCCATGATGGAAGTTTAGAAAATAATACAAGAAAGTAAGAAATAATAAAACATGAAGCAGTTCTTTGCAGTTGACAGTGATGCGATATCTTGACTTTTTTTTCTCTGAAACTTGTTTTCTAGAGGCCAGGATTTATCTTTTCAAGCACATTTGTTCCTGCTTCTTGAGTGGCTTCAGTGCTCAAATCTTTCTATTTGTACAGCAAACACTGACAAAGTCACAGGAAAGGGATCCCCATCTTCTTCCTTCTGCCCTTCCTATACTGTGTGGGAATAAGAGGAAAAAGTGATGGAGTTTTAGGAGATTTTTGCTGTAATATAGTAGATGATGAGGAACAACAGCAATGAAAATGCTCTGTGTTGATTCTCTCTTGGGTTTTCATAGATGCAGCACGTGTTTGGGTTTAGAATTGATGGATTTCCCTTTCTCTCCTTATCCCCTGGACAAATAGTACAGGGTGGTCAGTGTACTCTGTGGGTGGGTGCGCATATGTGTGTGCACACTTGGGATGAGGTGGATGTACAGGTCCTTCAAAGCTCTGTCAGGGTGCTGGTCACTCCTCCACTGACAAGGATTCCTGTATTGACCCAAATCCTGTGCCCTGTTGACACAGAACACCTCTGTTCCCCCAAACCAGAGCTGACCACCCAGGAAATGTTTCTTCTAATGTTTCTGGGGGATGGATGCTTTGCTCTGGTGCTCCTCAGCCCACTTCTTGTGGATCGAACTGCTTTGCTGTACATGGCTGCTGACAGTACAGCAAACTGACAGCCTGCTCAGCTGGCCATGCTGCTCTGTAACTAGAAATGTGGGTGTTTGGTGGTTTCTCCACAACAGCAAAGAGTCAGTGGCCTGAATCATTGGTGTCATTTGTTTCACTTTGGACACTGGCAGGCTCAGTCACACAGCCAGGAACCTTCCCAGTAAGAAGCAGGGTGAATTGTATGGAGTGCAGGGACTCCAGTTTGCATCAGAATTTCCAACATACCTTATGCTTGTAAAAATGAAATGGTCCTCTAGTATTTACAGAACTTTTTGTCAAGTTTAACATTATCTTGAATATTTCATTAGTATTTAGGATAGTACAATTAGTAGGATCACTTTGATGTGGAATCTACTTTCAGGTGCTTGCACAGAGATGGAAGATACATAGATTTTAATAGGCAAATCCCACTTTTCTTTGCTACTTACCCAGAATACCAAGGCATTTTCTGTTTCCTTTGTGAAAGCCCAGCAACCTGAGAGTTCAGCAATTATTAAAAAAAAGAGTCCTCAAAAATGAGGAAACTTCATTAAAAATAATCAGATTTTTTTCAGAGACTGTTTCAAATATCCTTGAGTTTTACAGACTTTTTTTTTCCATCCTCTTTTCCTCTTTCCTTTCCTGTGACTGAGCTATGCTGCCTTGATAAAAGATAAAGCAACTCCCCAGTAGCCACAAACATTTGTAAATTTAACTCCAAGCTGTTTGGACTATTTGTAGGACTTGTGTTGACCCTCCTGATGGCAGCAACCAGGGCCCCTGAAACAGAAAATGAGCAGTGTGTCTGCACCACGCACCAGCTGGGGACTAGTTTCTGTGTAAGCCTGTGGAGGTCCTGAGTCCATCTGGGATGACAAGGCCAGAACGTAAAAGCTTTCTATTGGAGACCATCCTGGATGCTGCTCAGCTCCCCTCTTGCTAGACGACTGGTTGCTTCCTCTTAGTCCCCTAAGTGCAGGAGCTGGGGCCTGGGCATATATTTTCAAATTAATTTCAATTAATATAGGTTCAATTAGCTTCAAACATAAAGAGTTGATTTTTTTCCCCTGTCATTTTACGAATTTTCAATTATGTTTCCAGTGGCATAGTTTGCTCACAACTCTGTTAACTACTGGGAGGCATCTGGGGCAACGTAGTCAGTGCTTCTTTCTCCTGGATGGCAAAGTAAACAGCCCATTACAGTCACAGTTCAAACCAGTGCAAGGGAAAATCCTTCCAATGCTTGCTATGCCAGGCTTGGGCACTTGCTCAGGTGGCAGCTAGCAGATGATGCCGGCTGGCAGCAATGGTGCCAGCCACTTAGCAGGGCTATTTCAGAGGGGCCTGAGGGCAACCCAGGAGAGCAGGACACCCCAGCAAGGAGGATGTGTCCCCATGGCTCCTCATGCTGTCCCCTGCAGACTGACTGCTCTGCTCTCAGTTGCTGTCTCAGCCCAGCCAGGTGCTCCCCTCCCTTGGGTGCATGGTCTTCTGAGCTGGACAGGCATGTGCTGTCCATGTCTGACAAACAACAGCGGCGGTAGTGCCAGCTTTTCTTGGCTTTGACTCTTCCTGCATCTCTCTGCTTCCAGCACAAAACCGTCAGATTCCAGATGTCCAAAGGGCCTCAAAATCATGTGCTCAGGTGGAGGCAATGCTTGCTTTCACTCATTTGGGGCTCTGCCTTTGTCTCCTGCCATTAGGACATTTCACAGTCAGGTCTTCAGGGTTTTAATCCTTGCTCTACAGATGAAGCCCCCAGAAGTTTCAAAACAGAGGTGAGATACAGTTGGCATCCCTTGACTCCAGTCTCTGGAACTGCCCCAAACCCATCACTGTTCCTGCTATGTGCTCTGGATGCTGCTGGAGGCTCTGGGTGACCTTACATAGTTTGGCTGGGTTGTTTATTCTCAGAGCCAGCCTGGTCCATCCTTTTCCTCTGCTCAGGATGTCGCAGCTGGTCAGACTTGTGGTGCAGAATTGATTGCTTGTGCAGAGCTGGTACCCGGTGAAGTGGAGGAGCCAAGCAGGGCAAAGGAGGATGCTTTCCCAGCTGGGACTCCAGTCTCTCAAGGCATCCCTGAGATGCAGAAGGGAAAATGCAGACATCCAACCCACTGCTGGTGGAAATGATAGCACAGGAGAAGCCTTTAGACAGTGTGGTGTGCAGAGACACTCTTCTGCTGGGAACCATGGGGAGACACAAGCCTCTGGTGGAGGAAGATTAAAAAACACATACCTGGAGAGCACAGAGCAGTTTCTAACATCTCTCCACTCCACTGGAGGGACCATGTTGTACTGGGAACTGCTCTTCCATGGAAAGATGATCAGCTGTTGTAAATAAATTAAGTCTGTTAATCCCTTAAATGTCTCCAGCCTTTATCTCAAGATGGCATGTTGTAAATGTGTGCAATTTGGATCCTCACTGAATTTCTCTTTGGCAGTACCAGGGATGATGTTGCAGGTGAGATGCAGATGCCCAATGTGACAATGGCCCAGTTTCTGTGACCCAGAGAAGACATGCCATGTGGTGCTGTAAAACCTGCAGGCCAGCATGTGAACAGCACATGGCACTGTAACACACTTTGCATCATTACATGTGATGTGATTGTGGTTAAGTGTAGACAGTTTGTAGCTCAGATTAGATTAAGATGATTTGTAAACACTTTTTTTTACATATGTTTTCCCTTGTGCTGGACAGCTGTGGGCAAAACTCTTGCTAAATCTGCTTATCCTCTGCACAGCTGTTTGTACCAATGTGCTACTTCTGCCACTCATTGTATCTATGGCAGTTCATTCTCTCTGCTCAAGTCTTTGTGCTCTGGGCACAGCTCTTCAGAGCATCCTCATGCTCTGAACATCCACATTTCAGCTCCAACTGAAATGAGCAGAGCCTCCTGCTGAGCCTTCACAGTTTTCATGCCCTTAGTACAGTCCCATGTGCTTGAACTCTGGGTGTTCTCTGGGTGCATTGGGTCCTGAGTGTATTCTGCAACATGACTGAAAGGAATTGACAGGAGATATCCTGTGCTGGGTTGCAAATGCTCATGTTGAGTTGGATAACCTCTTGTCTCTTGCTTTGGTGACTGGCTGTCTCTTCAATTAAGTTTGCCATGATTTCTTAGTGATACTTTATTAGTTCATAAGTGGCTCCTTCAAATAAAAGAATTGCTGAATGTATGGGATTAGACCAGCCACCTTTGGAGAGATGGTGGTGGTGAGTTATGCTCTAGTTTAAAAATAAGGTGAAAGAAGAGTAATTATGATATACAAAAGGTAAGTAAGACTACTTTCCATAGCCAATTCTTATACTCATTTCTCTTTCCTGAAGCAGCTGAGAACTCTCCAGAGGAATCACAAGCTCTTCTTAAACAGGTGACTTTGGCTGTTCCTTGCCCAGCCATGGGGAGTGTTCTGAGCCTGGAGTCCCCCTTAGGCAGCACAGCCTTGCAGGAAGGATGTTTTCTGCCACAAGGATTCTCAGCATGGTCCGTCTATGGGGATCAGAAGAGCAGCAGAAACATGGGTGACAGTGCCATGCTGGGAATGGGATGCCACCAGGAGCCTTGGGGTGCTACCAGCTCCAGTGCCCTGCCCAGAGGCAGTTCACCAGGAGGGCTTTTGGCAGGCCAGCACAGGGCTAAGCAGCCTGCAGCAATACAAATTCCTTGGCTCCTCTCTCCCAGCCTGCTTATTCTCTGGACTGCTGCACAGGAAATGTACCTTTTAATAGCTAAGAAGCCCTGTTGACTCTCTGCCCAAAACTTCAATGAAAGAGGCTTCATCTTTGATAAATCAATACTGTCTGGTCATTGGAGACCCCAGGTAAATGAAGCACTGATTATTAATTTAATAGTCAGAATAAAAATCTCTCAGGTCATAAAGAGAAAAGCCACTCCCCCTCAAAGGTGAATACAGCAGTAAACAAAAAGATAGACAGATTGATAGAGCTAATATATCATCAAAGAGCTACACCATCTTAACAGAGTTTTCTAAAAAGGCTGAAGGCACCCCTCAGCCCTTTCTGTGCTTTGGGTACTGTCTGCATTTGGTTTCTTAGATCCAGCAGCTTTCTTGTGAAGCAAGAATTTATTGCAAAGGATAAAGTTTATAGCAAAAGTTAAGTGCTATAGTCAAAATCTGTTTCCTCTCTTCTTGGAAAGCCCATGCAAAAAATACATGCGCATGTAGAAATAAAGCTAAGAAATACATCACTTAGAGCCAGAAAATTAAAGCTAAAAGCTGTGGTTGCTCTGCATCTTAATCTAGATGCCCTGGCTAAGGTTTCCTTTTCCATTAGTGCATTATTTAGCAGCTAAAATGTAACAGAGGATGTAAGCTGCAGTGCCTAACACAGCCTTAGAGAGGCCCATTCTGGCAGCAATTACAGTGCTGTGCATGCAGACCTGCCACCTGGAGAGCTTACTTCAGGTTTAATGAATCACCAAGAAATAAGGGCCTGTCTGAGCATGTGGTTAGAGATTTTGAACATGTGAATGGGGTGGGAAGGGAGATCCCAGACCTACACAGGTATTTTGGCTGTGTAAGGCCTTAGCTACGGATAGTAAAAAAAACCCAGTGAAATCCCAGCAGCATTGTCTGTCTGTCCTTCCTGCACCTGAAATGTCCCCAGTAGAAGAAACGCCTGAGGTCCTTCTCTCCATGCTGCACCTACCTTGGAAGCTGAGGTCTTCTGGCAAATGATCCCAGAGCAAAGTACCACTTGCCAAACGGCAGAACAAACAACAGTGCTATGACATGTCCTATCCATGCTCACCTGGAAGCAACACAAACAGCCTCCATCCCTACACGCTCCAGCTAGCACTCCAACCATGACTGTGTAGCCATGGCTGTACAGGAAGACTAGAGCCCCTGCACTTGTTTTTTGATGCCTGGCAGATTCCTGGCCAGCCCAAGAGCATTAGTGTTACTGATGCATCTAGATGTGCTGGTAAACTGAATCACCAGTACCAAAGCAAGACTGTCTGCACACCGTCTCTCCAGACAGAAGGCATTACCGGGCTTTACACCCAGGCAGATGAAAGGCACCAAGAGCTCTTCCTTTGCGTATTTATCCACTGAAATCTCTGTTCCCTGTCCTCTGGTCTTCAGGACTGGCTGGGCTCTCCCAGCACTGTCAAGCAAATGAAACAGCAGTGGCTGCAGTTGTGGATATTGATGTGTGCCTATATTCATAGCTCCATAAAGCTATTTTATGGTGATATAATAACCCTAAGTATGGGACATATTGGCAACAGAGAGTTAGCAGTTTTAAGTGGTATATCCATAGTGAAATAAATGCCTCCCAGTTATCAATAGAAGAGCTTGATGGAGTCAAGTAAACAGCCGCTTTTCAATATCTCTTTCTGCTGCAGATTCACAAGGTATCAATATATCTATTGGAGTCCTTTGTAAGACATAAATCTGGGCGTTTGTTTCCTGGGAACAAATGCTTTATTATGAGCAAATTGTAAAGCAGGGTCTAGGCACTTTGCTAACAAGTGCACGATCTGCAATTCTAATGGCAGTTCATCTCCCATCTCACATACACACACACACACACACATACGCCCCTCCAGTAAACACCTCTGTGGGAGTGATTAGTATCTCCTGATGACTGATAGCCAAGCTTTCTTCTCCCACTTACGCTGCCAGTTCAGCTGCTGAAAATAAGATCTGCAATTGCTCCAGGCCTGGCAAAGGATTATGTGGCAGAGCTGGGCAACATCCTCCACACACAGAGTGGCAGAGGAACATTTTGACATCTTGCCAGGTTTCCTGAAAACGGAAGGAAAAAAAACACATTTTCATCGGTCCTTTTCTGCTCATTGTTATTAAAAGTGAATGGGGAGCTGTGTTTGTCAGGAGCTGTGAGCCAGACAGGCTGCTCGTCACCCATGTGGTGCAGCAAACAAAGCCTGGCTGGGAGATGGCCATAGACATCTCTCAGGACTCTCCAGATGCCCAGGTTATCAGAGACCACTTGCATTGCCTGCCTGCAGTCTGGACACTCAGACTGGCCTGCCTGGGAAACCTCACTGTGTGATACTTCACATCTGGGTGGTAGCCACCATGAGTTGCCAGCATTTTGGGGAACTTAGCCCAGCCTCACTCCACTTCCACATGTGCTTTCAGCTCTGCCTGAGCCTTGTTTCAAAAGGGACCAACCAGAGGCAGCAGGCAAACCCACTTGGTCCTTCTTACATGCCTGTAAAGTGGAACTGGCCCAGGAGGCTGCCATAAGCTCCTGACACTGGATGCTGAGGAAGGTCCCCTCTTCTGGTTTTCTGTTTTCCCAAGGCATCATCATCCCTGGACTGGGGGGACAACCCAGCCATGAGCTCTGCAGCAGCTCATCAGATCCTCCATGCAATTTAAAGGGGAAAAAATGCTCTTGTGACCATGCATTGAAGGGCTGAAGGGATAATATTGTCTGACTTAAAAAGACCTCCCTATCCTCCTGAAACTCATCTTCCCTCTCCAGCAACATGAAGGCTGCAGGGCTGTCATTTCAGGAATATTTCAGAAGTGTGGTTTGCAAAGCTCTGATATTCACAGCAGCTCCTTGGGAGCACTGCAGAAAGGCACCTACCACCCACTCCCCTCAGAGAACAGCAAACACATACAGATATTTGCAAGCTACATTTGTAATGCTTTGAAACAGTTTTTCAGTAAATTTTGGTAAACCTATCAGTGATCTTCTTCACTCTGAAACTATTTTATTTATTTCAGAGCACCTTATCACACATACACAGGAAGGTGCCTTCAGAGATGGCTTCTCTGTTACTTTAGCATGACATCAAGTTGTCTGTATGATTCACAGACCCTCTGGAGCCTGAGGAAGAGAGCAACCCCAAGTCCAGACGTCAAAGGTCCTTCCACACCCAAGCAGTGCTGCAAGAATTTCCCAGCCTGCAGTTTTCCAGTGCACGTGACTGACAGCCCTTCTCCACAAAGCACCTGTTAGACCAGATCAGAGATGTTTGCCATGAAAACAGCTGTGGAAGATAGAGGATTGTTTACATGAGGCCTTCCCTGGCTGCTTTGGTGGGAACTGAGGCAGGGTTAGTGTGGGTGAGACATCCAACAAGACATACAGATCAACTGCTAGGGGACCTGCTTAGTTCCAGGAACCAACCTGTCCTCTTCCAATTTCAATGTGATTAATTGCACAAGAGGAGCTAAAGCTGGACGTGATGCATCCTCATACAGGTTCCTTCATGGATGCAATTGCTGTCCTTGGCTGCTTGCAGCTATAGGACTGCAGCAGAGATGAAAATGGAACCACGTGCCACAAATGGAAGAGGCAGGACTATGAAGTGTGGGAAAGGCATTAAGGTGGGTGCATTAGCCAAAGGGGCCAGATGGGCTCTGGGCTTTGAAAAAACCTGAGGAGGAGGAACGAGGAATCAAGAGTCCTGCCCTGCTCCCAGGGCACTGGGCAGTAGCAGGGGTAAGACCTCCATCACCATGGTCCCCCGTGTATCCAGTACGAGGACTTGTGCCCCCAGGGCAGCTCCTCTCACCAGATGTGATATACAGGTGCAGAAGTAGGTCGTCTCCGAACCGTTCAGGGAAGGAGCTTCCTTCTGTGCTGAAATGCTGAGGCTTTTCACAGAGCCCTCCTGTCCCTCGCTGCTCTCCTTTGCATGCCAGCATCTGCAGGGGTGGTCAGGGCCTGACAGGGACTGGTCTCCTCCATACCTACCCTGTTCCTGCACTGCTCCCTGAGCATCACTCCTGCTTGCTGTCAAAGATGCAGCTTCGGCCATGGACAGCCTTGACACCATGGTTCCTCTGCTCTACACCAACTCACAGGGAAGGCTTCTTCAGCCATGTCCATCATCCCCAAGATACCCAGGACATTAGAACATTTTTAACACTGCCTTCTGCCTCCAGCCCGTCTACTGCTGCTTCAGCCTGTGCCCAAGCTAAAGCTGCAGTGCTGAGCAAATATATCAAAAGTGTATTCAAAATATATCAAAAGTATTTCCAGCAGATTGTGGACAAAGTCCCCTGGCCTGCAGGTACCACTCATGGAGAAAAGAAGGCAAAGTCACAGCTCCTGCAGCATGGAAAAGCTCAGGTTTGTCTTGCCTGGCACCTGCAGCTGTCCCCCATCCGTGTGCCCTGCAGCTGCTGGCTTTAGCTGATATCCCCATCATTGCATGGGTCATCACACACATACACACAGTCCATGCCAGGCAACCAGCAGCACCATGCCAAGCCACTGAAAATGCTGCACTTTGAAGGAACAGAAGCAAACAGTGGAGCAGAAAGCAATGTCCTCCCCTCTTCCTGCCACCCCTTCTACTCTGGGAAGGCTTAATGCAATTCCTGTTCTGACCGTGTAGATGGCATTAAGCTGTGCTCTGCAGTTTTCTGTGTACCAGCGTGCTTAGCAGCACACCCACGTGTGCATGGGTTTGCAAGGCCAGATACATATATATATATGTGAAAATACTGTTTTGATAGTGATCAACTATCGGTGACTTGAATGATTTCTCTGTTTCATGCTCAGCTCTGTTGTGCTTAAGATCCACTTCACCACTGTCACCCAGGATCATCTTCTGCTTCACGTTTCGCCTTTATAGTCCCTAATAAGGGGACTAACATTTGTACCTCTACACCCTGCTTGAGATAAGTTCAGTGATGTATCTCACCTTTGTGCTGCTCAAACAATGTGCCTGCATTGATGCTCTCCTGCTTCCTCTGGGACATCATGGTCAGATTACCAACACCCTGCCAGGCTCTATTTTCTCTGCCAGCTCCCCCCAGGTCTGGCCTGCTGTTTCCTTGAAACTTGTCCTGTACTTTACTTTTAATGCAGCAGGGAGTCAGAATTACGCCCACTGTTCCTTTCTATTCTTGGCCATCCGCTTCCCTCACCTCCCAACCAAAATCTGTTCGCCTTCTGAAAATGGCTTATATTTTCTGACTGCAAGAAAGCTTCTCTCCCACGGGGGTTGCAGTGCTGTTGGCTGTCACACTTCAGAGCCAAGCAGCCTGGGGCAGGGGTCTGTCCCTTTTCCTTCCCTTATCCCTCTCTCCAGCCATGCTCAAGTGGCAAGTCACTGATCTGCCTTGTGGCAGCAGGTTTTGTGGCTCCTCCATTCATTGTTTGCTGCATTTATTGCTTCCTTTATGCCAGCATTGCTAAATTTACTGGAGTTGTTGCTGGGAATTATTGTTGTGTCCATATTTCTCTCCTTTAATGTCTATGATTGCTGGTTGAGGCGGCACATGCTATTTGTCCCCTTTCCAAACAACGTCTCTGTCGAATCAACAAGAACAGATTATTCATCTGCTGCAGGAGGCTAATTGCAAACAATCGTAAAACAAAATATTATTTCATTGCAAAGTAATGGACAGCACTGTCTCTGTACCATATGGTACCCTAGTTCAAACACGGTCTGATCAGGCCACCTGAACACAGCCCTTGTGCAAGCGGTCTTCCACTTGCTTAAGAAGTATTCATCTAATGGGACATTTTCCTCCGCAAGGCAGCAGCAGCAGAGGACTATTATTCACAGTCCAAGGAGAGCACCTGCAGTGCCAGAAGTGACAAGCCCCAGCCTTATATTGAGGCAAAGCTGTAATACCTGCACTAGCTCCTCAGCGCTTCTGAACCCTTGCCTGCAGCACAGAAACTGTGAGGTGCTCTCTGGTGCTTTGAGATCTCTGGAAGAAAAAAAAACCCAAATCAGCAGCCTTGCCTATTTCATGATCCTTAGCCAAGAGGTGGCACAAACATCAGCATCCAGGAGTCAGGGCAAGGAAGAACATCATGGAGGCAACTGTGGAGACCCTTCAGTTCAGAAATGTTGTGGCAGGGTTTTGCTGGAGATGAGGATTGCATGTCTCATTCTCATAGCATCCTCCAGCATTAATGGTTCAACCTCACCTCTGATGATGCACTGTGACATTTACCCTTGATGAGCAGCTAGCATGGTGTGAGTGTCCCTGTGTGTCTTCACCTGGTCAAAAACTGGTTGACATAACCTGTAAGAGTCCTGGTTTTATAGGAGATGGGAACAAGAGACATTGGGCTCACAATCCTTACTGCTGCTGCTAGGTCTCTAAATCAAGCAGCTGGTTTTCAGATAGTCAAATTTTCAATGAAAAGAACTGATTTCCATGGGACATCAAGTCTTCCCACAGAGAAGCATTATGTTTACCTCCAGCCTTCTGTCTTTTCCTGAAAACCATTTTCTTTAGGAAACTACGTGGGCACTTCATTTTTCCTGGGGACACACTATGTAAGAACAGGCTTTTAGTCATCTCTTCAGCTTCTTAACTGAAATATGAAAGGACAGATGACTGCGTGGCCACCAGATCAGTGGGGTTCATGAAGTGGCCTAACCACAGGAGGTCTTCTAGGCTCAGGCCACTGCCAAGACCACCATCTCCCTCTCACTGTACATGGCAGTATTTTTTGCCAAAATGCTCACTTCCGTGAGTTCCTTTTGCCATTTCCCAGTTGAGCCCTATAAATCAGGAGCCCAAATGTTCACCTGCCTTTTGTCAAAAGAGCAAAGCCATTGCCTTGACAGTGATATTTGCAAAGTCTTTGTTAAGAGCTGGTTGAACAACATTGCCAGCATTTTCTTTGGGTTATTTCTTGAAACTGAAATGTTTTTTGTAAAGTCTCAATAGTTTCAGCAAACATCTTCCTGAAAAATCATTGTAGTCCAGAGCAGCAATAATGCAACAGTAGTCTTGTGGCTGTGTGATTAGTGTTAGCTGGGCTGTAAAAACAGGCAGCTCCAAAAGACCAAACACTGGCATTTGGGGAGATCACAGTAGTTTGTGACAATAATTGCCAAAATGGATCAAGGACAAATCCACCAGACTTGAGCTCACTGTTCAGGTATTACTGTACTCCCCTGAATACAGAGCAACTTTTAGGACAGAAAATAAGGTTTGAAAAAGTCCAACTTGACACAGATTCTCTCCAGGTGATGTCTGGGGTCACGCTTAATCTAAAACCTTCTTATCTTATGAGCAATACATTGTTCCTCAAGTCTTCTGCCCAGTTTGGCATGATCAGGGATGGAAAATTCTGCTCTGACCTTTTCACTTCCGCATGTCAGCTCAACATCCCCCCAACTGTATTTCAGGAAAATATGCATAAGAATCTTGTTTAATTGTTTAATTCTAATTAGACAATAGTGTTTCACACCTTTCTGTGAAACACCTTAATGCACTCCAGTCCAGTGTGCTGTTTTACATATGAGTTTTGGAGACTTGTGACTGCACTATAGTATTTATAAACAAGAGCCAGACTGTGGCATCTGGAGATCCATGGGGCACCAACAGTCAAAATGACAAAGCTACTTAAATGTGGTCTGTCCCAGCTGAAGGTCCTGAACAGGAGGACCCATAAACAGCTCAAGCTACTTTAGAGGGAGCAATCTTTGTAGATGACTGAACAGATAATCACTGCCATATCCCAGCTTCCTATCTTGCACCTTCCTCCAGCTCCATATGTTTCGATTTACCATGTACAGTTTTTCTGCTCTTTAGCCAGTTTCTCATGCATCAAGCCATGCCAAGTCCTAAACTTATCAGAAAGAGTGCATGGTCATGGGACACTGAATCCCTCACATCATTCAAACACAGCCTGATTTAGTCCACATCACCTGGACAGTCTACCTGCGATCAGTGGTGTTTTTCCAGTCTGATGTGCCCTCAGAAAACCTCAAGCTACTCTTGGGGAACTCATTCTTCTTAAGGGCCAATTTCTTCTCCTAAGGCTGTTTGGAAGATTTCCAAAGGATGGCTAGGTGCAGTTCCTGGTTCATCACACAGGTGGGCTCCAGTGTACATGCCCTTATTCAGGAATGCCATGTCATGATGGGGCATATCTGTATGTCCTACATGCTTTGGCCCAGATTGCAGTTACAATTTGACTCCAGCCTTCCCTGCTCTTCTAGCCCTTAGCTGTATGTTCTGCNGTTTAGAATCAGGCTGTAAAGGGCAGATGCTCCTAGTCACGAATTAGATGTTCATTTTCTGCCAGTGTTCTCCAGTGGCCCTTCTGCATGTCCCTACAGCTGCCCCTGCCAGGACATCCATCAACATCAAGAAAGTTGGAGTCAGCTTTAAAAAAAAATGACTAACCTCTTCTCATCTGAAATTGGAAAACAAACAAACAAAAAACAAACCCAGTAGGAGAAACCATGTCTCAGTAACTCAAGGCAGAGAAGCAATAGGCAGCAACGTCCATCCAGGATTGGCACCTGGAGACACTGTCAGCTTCAAGGAAAACAAAAAGCTGACCCCTGTAAAGAACATATGAGCTACAGCCCACGCCATCAGCATGCTGTACTTGGGAACAGGAGACCTCCTGAAACGCAGAACTGTGATCAGTTACAGGACCTGGAAGATGACACCAATTGAATCATACTGGTGTGGCTGTGATGGAGAAGCCATTCTTCAACTGCTGCTCTTGGGACTCTTCCCACTCCTTGGGCACTGAGTCCAACACATGGGCACTGAGTCCAACACATGTCCTGGTGGTCCAGGCATAGCCACAGAGTATGCACAGGATCTGGTCACCAGGTGTTACTGAAGGGGCACTGGGAGGGCTTTCAACCCTGAACACCTGTTTGTTTTGGATGCTTTGTTCTGGAGGTTTGGCATTCACACAGCTGTGGATGAGAGTTGCCAGAGAGCAGCAGTCCATGACTCTGTTGGGCTCCTCTGGACCAGGTCACTGAGTGGGCCTGTAAGAAACGCAGCCATGCCAGTTCAACCCAGCCTTCATTCACTCTGTGGTCAATACACATGGAGTGCACAGAGGTCCCCTGTTTTGGCTCCAAGAAGGAGCAGGTTTCACCCTTGGTCCATGTTTAGACTTTTGCTGTCCTTTTTCCCACTCACCTTGGCTCCCTCTGCCCATGCTGATGAGAATTTCTTACCCTCATATGGTCCATGCAGTCATGAATCCTATCTAGTCCATCATTTGGAAGGAAAAAAAACCCATCCTGCCCAGAAATACAGGGGACCAATCCACCCCTTGAGCCACTATAAGACCAGACACTCAGGATGCAGAGCCTTTCGCGGCAGAGCCTACAAGTAACCCTACCTCCACCATGGAGGACCTTCCTTTGAATCAAGAATCTGGCCAGGAAGTCACTGAAGAAACCCCTTAGTGCTTTGTGTTTCCCCTTCTTCAAAGTCCATTTAGCACCTCTGACTGCTCCCAGTTGCTTCACAGTCAGTGCAGAGTGAGCTCAGGGCAGCTCCAAGCCGTGCACAAGCTCTCATCCAGCTAAGTCCCCGTAGGCTTGAAACCAAGCAGCTTTCTGCAAGAGATGCCTGAAAAATCTGTGGCACTTCCTGCATGGCCCTATGATGTTCTGAAGGATTCTTGGAGCATTCCAATCTCAGCAGCACCACCAGGACCAGGTGTGAACCTTTTACTGCATGACAAGAGGGGATTGATGTGTCAGGCTGAAGCAAGTGCTGAGATGATTTATAGGAACAATTCATCCAAGCCGACCCTATTGCTCAGGCAGAAGAGGCCTGAAATCTGAGAGAAATCACGAAGCAGAAGCTATGAGGCTCATAATTCACCTTCCTGGGAGAGACAGCATCTGTGGGGAAATGCTGGCTGTGCAGGGGGTGGATGCACTGACAGAGGGGAGGCTTTTCTCAATATGCCTTGCTCATCCAGACTCTGCAAGGCTCTGGCACAATTTTTCATGGCAATAGGAGCAAAACTGCACGTAAGAACAATAAAGGTGTCTTTTCCTAAACTAATGTGACATGGTAATGAGCTGAAACAGTTGACAGAGATGGAGTGTTGTACCTGCCATAGGGGAGGTGGATGGTTCAAGGCAGGCAAAGCTCACACCAGGGCCAAGGACTCAATCGGCATGTCTCTGACATGACGTCTTTCACTGCAAAGGAATCTAGGAGTGGCCAACCATACTTCAGTCTTCTGGTTACTGGGCTCTCCCTGCAGTGTGCTGTTTGCTCATACAGTCATCTGGTACCCAGGACACATTGCTTAGTGGGGCATCCTACTGCAGGAAAGAAATCAGACCTGACAGCTAGGACTGTTTATAAATGCGTATGTGTATATATATACATATACATTTGGTGTGCAGGTAGGATGATCCAACACTGCCTTCATGGTAGTCTGGCCTGCTGGAAGAGTCACTCTATCAGCATGCAACTTATCTGTCCACTGGTATGCATAAGTTGAAGTCTCAAAAATGGAGCAGTAACTATGCTGGGTGTGTGGATAAATCACATCAGCACAGTTCAACCTCATGTGTGCAAACCTGGCCGAAAAGCTTTGCTGATGTAGAGCATTGCTATGCCTCCATGTTTGGCCAATCTGCAGAGTACGTGTTTCAGCTGCTGAAAATGTCCAGGAGAGAGCCATGATCTATGTGACCTTCATAAAAAACAATAGGTAGACAGTATAATACATAAACAATGTAAATAGTGCCAGTGTTGGTGGGTCTGGGGAGCCCTTTCAAATTTGTATTCAAGAGTCTGACCCCTTGTCTGCCTATGTCTGTCCTCAGAGCAGGTGAAAACTACTTCAAGACAAGGTCTTCATGGATCTCCAGAAGGATGACTTGTCCAGGGGTCCAGAGGAATCCTTATCTAGTGGAGAAGGTAATATTCCCTGACCTGCTGATTGCTCATGCTGCTTTATGCACCACGTGTTCCTGTCTGCTCCTGTCTCCTGCAAGCACAGGCAGTTCCAGAACTTGGTCTAGGTGTACCAGCAAACAAACTGGTCTTTCAGAGACCTTTTTCTTCCTCCTTCTTCCTCCAAGAGATGTTTTCAGATGCTCACATCCACATCAGACACAGGACAGGTGCAGCCACAAGGCAGTAGGGAAGAAAGGTAAAAAGCCTCAGCGGATCAGCACAAGGGTAAAAGCTACATGTTAGTTAATATTGGGATTCAGGAATCAACTCCACTAGGTCTTATTCCAAAAAAGAGGTGGGTGTGAGCGTGGCAAAGGGCAATGGTTTCCCATTTTATAGTGCCCTCTCCATTTCTCCGCATCCACCTCTTTCTTCCACCTTCTCCTCAGCACCCTTAGACCCAGAAATGTGCCCCAAACATGTTAGAGCCACTCTGCTCACAAACAAGGGTTAAAGAGAGCAAGTGAACAGTTGACACTTCACAAACAAGATTCACAATCCAAAGGAACAGAATTGATCTAAGTGTGATTAAGCATTAGCTAAAGATGAACATGTAACATCCAGTCAAAGCAAGGTGTCTCTTGACCTCAGTGAATGTTGTCTCCTTTCTAAGCTGCAAACGAGCTGCACAGCATTACTCACACTGTAACTGCAAGCTACCTCAGATCCCCCAAGAGATCTCCTACTTGGGAGACTCATTCTCCTTCACCCAGTCCTTGCTAGACAATGCTTAGACATGTTGGGAAATGGAAAGTGCAAATGTCCAACATGCAGGCACAGAGGGAGAGCCAGTCTCCTGTACCTTGTAACATGAGCTTGGAAAGCAAGCTGGTACTAGGACACCTGTCATATTATGGAGCAGCACTTTGCATGCCAAGGTCACAGCTACCACATTATTTCACAGTGACCTCTGTGTTCAGTTGAGTCTCAAACCAGCCCAAAGAGGTGCAGGAATCTACAAGAAAAGTCAGTAGCAGCCCTCTACAGATGTGCTTTCTCCATTTCAAGATTAACCTTTCAGAAATGTCAGCCAAACAGCCACACGCAGCTGGTTGCCTTCCTCATAGAACCTGCAATTTTTGGCCTTGTGGCTATAGCTTAACTCCTTCATTGCTCATGTTCACCTTCTAGTCCTCTCCCAGACAATTCCAGCTCCAGAGTCCTTTTATCTGCAGCAATCTTGATGCTTTGCGTGTAGGTGACCTTTTCCTCCTGATGCACCACTTGGGTTGGCAAAGTCAGAGGGCACTATTGAAACATGAGCGCTTGAAGGTGTGTGTAAAAGTGAGGAGGAGCATATTCCTAATCTGTAGTACCTGGGCTGTATGGTGCCAAGCTCTAGTATGTGCAGGGTTAGGGCAGGGGTGCAGCACACACCGTTTAGGGTGCAGGCATGGATACATGGATGGGCAAGGGATACGGCTAGAGATCACCCTTATGCAGAGCAAGTAGAGGGAACAGCGCACGCAAGGCAAGAGGAGTAGAGAAGGCACGTGTATGTCTAAGCTATGGTTGGACTAGATGATCTTAGAGGTCTTTTCCAACCTTAATGATTCTATGATTCTATAAGCTGGGATGCAATTAGGTATGCAGGCTGGAGGTGTGGGAAGGAAAAGAACTAGGGAATCATCCCTGCACCCTTGGAGCGGCAGAAAGGACAGAGCTCAGAGGGCCCTCCCCAAGTGTCATCTTCCATCTCCAGGAGAAGGAGGATGGGGGCTCAAGGAATTAGGCTATACCTTTACGTGTGGATCATTTTAGAGGGTGTCTGGGTGGCTACAATTGTCCTGGATCATTTTTAGGTGGAATTTCAAAAGGTGGACAAGTGCAAGTGAAAACTCTAGCAGGAGAAAGGGGAGCTGGAACAGTCAGTGGCTGAGTCGTCTGATGCAGGGGAAGGCGCACTGTCTGACCAAGGTGAAAAGGTTTAAAAGGTTTGTAAGGGAAGGTAGCTGGGTGATGCATAATTGGACAGACTTGTTTTAACCCTTCTTTCTGATCTGAACCCACAGAGCTTAGCTGAGTAGGAAACAGTACACTGCAGCCCTCAAAACTGCTTTATGGTTCTTCCCCAGACTAGCTCTTGGTGCCACACCATCCTGCCTCTGAGCCAAGTTCTGGAGGTAGCTGCCCCCAGACACTCCACACACCTAGTCCTGACACCAGCACTTGTGCATGGGCATTCCTCAAAGCACATCCTGCTTCCAGCTGTTTCTCAGCAAGTTCCCAAAATGTAGGCCTCAAAAGATGAATGTTATTGCATGAGAACATGGCTGCATTTGACGCGCTTTACCCTGTCCTGATGAAAGCCAGATTCATCCCTATTCTGCTGGTGTCACCAAAAGTCCTGAAAGATCTGCAGGTGAGGTAGGTCCTGCTGTGACCCCCAGATCCCAGCTTCAGGCCCATTCCAGAGCTCTGCCAGCTGCAGCCCTCCTGCTCTGGTCCTGGAAGCTCTGCATCTCATCCCTGCTCCAGCACACTTCTTTGATTGATCTACCCATGTATCCTAACAGCAGCCTTTCCCCTGCTCTGCTCTTACACTTTGGCTGCGGACCACCAATAAAATGTCAGCAAAACATATCTAGAAGACATCTGGAAGCCATACCTCTCTGGTACCTTTGGACAGCTGAGGCTGTTAGGATAATTACAGCCCACACTTGGTAAATGACCTCCATCTGGCTCAAATGTCCAGTTGGGCTTCTCTTTGGCTGCATTTTTTCCATTGACGATTGTGGTGTCAGCATGAAGTACCCCACAGATCTTTGGGTGAGATGAGATGGCTTACTGTACACAGGAGAAACAGTTTCCTTGCTCATCCTGGAACAATGCCTACACGGAAAGATGCAAACTGTGTAGGCCTTCAATAGATGTGGTTATAACACAAGCCCTAAGTGCAAGTTGCTCTAGAGATGGTCATTATTAGGGTGACAAGCCTAATTCCTAAGAGAGGAATGAACACTCAATAGCAACATATACCTATATATACATAGATACAGATATATACACATATCTGGCAGCAATTTGAAACCTCTCACTAATAGGGATAGAGCCACCATGTCTTCATGTTCAAGATGTTTGGCTTTCTCTGGCACCATCCTTCCCTCCTCCTTTCCCCACTGAGCAAATGAGTTCACTTAATAAAAATCCGTCTTTCTACTTCCCAGGACAACTGCAGATGGGAGCTGCCTATGTAGTAAGCACTTGTCCGCTCCAGGACAAGGAAGGAAGGAAGTCTGCAGGAGGGCTGAGGAGGATGGGAAAGCCAGCTTCACCCTCTCTCATCTACCACCAGCGTAAACCTCATGCGTTTTTGGTAGTCTGAGGTAAGCTGTTGTCCTTCCTGTACACGGGAGAGTGATCCCAAAAGAGCAGGGGTGGGATGTGGTGAGAGGGCTCAGACATGCAAGAGAGGAGGAAGCGATTTCTGTTTCAGACTCTACCCAAGGGCCTGTCTTTACCAGGCTTCCTCTGGGGAATGCAGCAGCTCCGCACCAGGAGCACCAGACCTGGTGATGGGGCCTCACCAGCACAGCGGGTGCTGCCATCTCAGGTGCCTCTTGCCGCCTCCCCAGAGAGCAGCCCAGCTCCAGGGGACCATAGCAGGCGAAAAACCACCTGCCAAGGCCTCCAGCACCCAGCGCTCCACTGTCTCCCGGAGGGACCGCCAGGGGCCGGCAGCCCCCGGGGACCCTGAGGCCAGCCAGGCCGGGCCGTACAGTTATGGCTGCTGCGGGAGGCGGAGAGGACCGGGCCAGCCCGATTCCCGCAGCCGCCCGGGCGACCCTATCCGCGGCTTCCTTTAGGTGGCACCTCTCCTGCAGGAATGAGCCGCCCGGCCCCTCGCAGCGCTGCCCCGGCCGCGGCCGCGCACCGCGGAGGAACCACCGCGGAGCCGCCGCCGGAGCAGCCCCTGCGCGCTCCGTCTGCCCCCGGAGCGGCCCCTCCCTCCATCCATCCCGTCCCCGTCTCCCCCGTCCTCCCTCTCACTCCTCCAGCCAGTAAATCCGATCTAGGCTGATTCCTCTCACGTCAAACCACATGATCCCATAAAACATTCATCGCCGCTCCATCCCTGCGCCCTGCTCGCTCGCTCCCGGGATACAGTGCAGCAGGCTCCGCGCTCCCCGCCGCCGCCGGCTCTGCCGCCGCCGCCCCGGCCCCGTGCGTGCGGCGGGCGGGAGGGAGGAAGGAAGGACGGAGGGAGGAGGCAGGCAAGCAGGCAGGGCGGGGGAGCCTCGCCTGGATGCTGACTCCAGCTCGGGGGCTGCCCATTCCCCTGATGAGGGAGAGTGCCGGCACAGGGAGAGCCCCCTCCCCGTGCGCCGCCTCTCCGCGTTCGGGCTGAAGTTTTGCACGAGGATCTGCCCCGCTTTCGCAAGGATTGTACCGCTGTCGCTCGACTTTGCGCCTCCAGACGTGCCTTCCCCGACCCCTAAGATGAAGAGGGCGATAGCTGAAGGTAGGTGCGTCCCCGTTCCGTCTTCCCCCCTCCCCCCGCCGGGGCTCCCCCGCTCCCCGGGGGGGCGGCAGGGCAGGGCGAGGCGGCCATGTCCCCAAGTTCGCACCGCACCGGGAATTTCCCTCGCTGCAACTTTTTTTCCCGTGGAGTCGGCGGGAGCGGCCAGGTCCCACCGCAGGGGAGAGGGGCCGGGCCCCGAGGACTGGGCTGGGCTGTGCTGAGCGCGGCCGGCGGGGAACGGCAGGAGCCGGGCGCNGGGCGGGGCGCGGGGCCGGGGGGAGGCGGGGGGGGGGGGCGCGGGGGGAGCGGAGGCGCCTATCTGCAGGAGCGGAGGAGAGGCGAGGCCGGAGGGAGAGCGAGGACCGGGCTGCGCCACGGCACGGCTCCAGCCGCGGAGCAAGGCAACGGGATGGAAGGAGAGCGGTGGACTGAGTCCCCTCCAGCCACAGCCCGGCGGGGGGCCAGTCGGCCGCCACCTGCCTCGGCTCGGCCTTGGAGTGCTTGGGCTCCCCCCGAAGTTGGAGCAGGCAAAGTGCCGCCGGGGGAAGCAGCATCCCGCGCTGTCAAGCCCGCATCCCGCGGGTGCACGGAGCTGCTGCCTCGGCGGAGGGGGCCGGAACCGCAGCTCCCGCGGGCAGGGAGAGAGGATGGGGGCAGCCCGACTTTCTCCCCGCTCCCAGCCCGGCCGGCGGCGGGGCACCGGCTCCGCTCCCCGAGCTCGGCAGAGGAGCCGTGGGCCGGGCCCGGCCGCCTGCGGCTGCCTCCGGTCGGGGAAGTTTGCGGAGGCTTCGGGCGCCCCAGAGAGACGGCGATTACCGGGGTGGGGCGGGTGCGCCCGCAGCGCCCCTGCCTCAGGGTCTCCTCTGCTTCATCTCAGCCCGGTGTCCTTTAGCCAGAGGCTGGGAAGAGCTGGGGGTCCGGGGGGCGACCCTCGGGTCGGCTTGCCCCGCCGGAGGAGACGCATAAAATATGGGGGGAGGCCAGCCGGGCACAGCCGGATCCTCAGGCTGAAAATAGCCCTTTTTCATCTGCTTTGGCAGCCCTGGCGATAATCTTTGCTTCCGGGCTCCCGATGTGGAGGGATGGGGCTGGGTCTGTGCTGGCAGCAGCAGCAAGGGGCTGCGGCTGCTGTTAAGAGCTGCCCCGCTGTACAGTTGTGGCTTCGCCATTTGCAGTCGCTCCGGGTGAAACCCGAAATAAAGACCTACATTTGGAGGAACACATGCTCTCACGCTGCAGATTCTGACCACTTGGAGAAGCACGTGCCACCCAGGTGTGTTTGCTGGAAACCCAGCCCACAGGTTGCAGTTTTTAAATCAAGCTCAGCTGCTGTCCAGGCTGCTGGTCAAGGGAGTGTTTGGCATGCAGAGCCTCTCGCTGCATGGAGTCTCTTACCACGTGTGTCATCTCCAGCTTGTTTCCTGTTCCCATCAATGACACAAATAAAATCTTTCTCTCTTTCTCTCTTGGAAGGCACTCTGGCTGATTTATTTGTGATGATCAAAGGACACATCTAAGCTCTGATCCAAATGGCACACCGCCTCCTTTAGAGAGTTTGTATCATTTTTAAATCTGAAATGGCCAATTTATTCCTGTTTGGGAAACACCTTGGGAGCAGGTTGCAGTGATGGCTTCTCCTGCAGGCCCTTAGGGGCTACTGATATTTCCGCATCCATTTTCTATGTGCTGCACTATAGCCTGGTGCATGGGTTACCCATTGATTTGAACCCAGGGGTATTGTGCTTGTGCACAGAATCCTAGTGCCAAGCTGATGATGTGGGCTGTTTGTCTACTGTGATGCTGTAGGATGGCTGTCAGCTGTGCAGAGCAGTATCCAGGTGATGGGTGTGGTACAGGCACTCAGGATAGCCTCTCCCCCCGTCGTTCACAATCCTGCTGCAGCACAGCACTTTCTCTACACCATGACATTCCCAGCTGCTACCAGCATAATGTGAAACAACACAGAAGATAATGAAATATAAAAACTGTGTTACAGCGGCTTTATTTATAGAACAAGGCTTTAAGGGGTTTGGGTTTGATTTTTTTTTTTTTCCCTGCAGTTTATGAATTGCTCCTGTGAGAGGCTGGGTAGCCTGGATTGCTGGTAGGTATGACTGTAAAGTCCTTATGAACCTTGGGAGATTATGTTTAGATGAGTGACCATTGTACTGTATTTGGACTACATTTCCCACCATGAGCTGCCAGGATACTTCAAGTGCCTTGTAAGCCAGAAATAGCCACCAGGGGCAGTTCAACAGGCAGGGCTTTCACTTGGTGTTCTCAGCCTTACTAACACGATTTATTTATATTGAAAGATGTCTTTCCATGCTTATTCTTTTATAAAATTTATTTTTAAAAAAATCAAAACACAAACCCCTGTAATATGAGAACCTACACCAAGCTCAGAGACTACTTATTCACTGATGTGAAAGCAGCTCTTTCTTTTTCTTGAGAGAAAACACCATTCATCACTGTATTATTTTATATTTCCTTTCTGTATAATGTTCATTTTTTATCAAGAGGCTGCAGCATTTCCTGGGCTTGGTCCTCCCTTCCCCTACCAGGCAGCACATACCTCAGATCTATTATCTGTGTGACCATCAAAGCATGTGTTTGGAGAGGTTTTCTGAAGAGGAGTATCAGGGCAAAAAGGTGGAGGTGCTTTGTGCCTGGGCATTGCATCAGTGCAGATGTCACTGTGTCCCTGCTGTTTCTGTGATGTTTTCCCCACTAAGAGCACTAGAGAAAGCTGGTCCAGAAAATAAGTTAATTAGAAGCATCGAGAAAGCTGCCGCTACTCTTTCCACTGTTGTGGCTTGTGGGTAGCATGTGGCTGTACTTCCCACCACCAGCACGGGTAGCATGGCAATCCTGTCTTAACAAACCAGGTCCTTCATTAATTATGTCCATCCTGTGTTCAGATGCTCTGGGCTTCACTTGAGTAAACTTCACTTCTGGGAGCCTATGCTGTTTGTAAGTGCGAAGGAGTCAAGGGGAGGAAGGGGGCAATTTGCTACACAACTGAGATGCCTCCCTCTGCTTTTGTCTGCTACCTGTTCTTCTCAGGGGGCTTGGAAGGAGAAGGCAGGGGAATGGTTGTCCATCCATACACTCGGCCTGGTGGCTTGCTGTGGAGTTGGAAGCTGGCAGGGGACATGTGAGTCTACAACTCGCATCCCCACAAATGTCTTGATAACTCTGTGATAATCAGTATGCTAGTAAGGAAGGCCTTGTGCCTGTGTAATCTTTTTCTGGCACCAATGATGATTTTGGCCATTAAGCCTTCCAAAGGGATAAGCAAAATCTGCAAAATCTAGAAGCACCTATGTGAATTTTCCACCTTCTTCAGCTCAGAAGCAGCAAGGGAGACTGTAAGATGGGGGAAGGGAAGGGGAAGGATGCTCCGGAGGCCAGCTCTCAGGCACACTGCTACACACCCTGCATGCACAGCGCTACTGGCTGTGGGGAGCTCCTGCCTACCCTGGAAAGCGCGCTGTCTTCCCTTCCCATCCTCCTGAGCCTTGAGGGAGAGGAGGATGGAGAGGGAAAATCAGTTGAGCTAGAGTCTCAGCAGAAAGCAGGACAAGGAATATTGCAAAGAGCTGAGCTCTAATCTCTGCTCTGAGCCTGCACACGGCTGCTGTGCCAGTTGCTCACACAGCTCAGTCCCGCTGTGCTGCAGGGTGCATCCTGGTGGAGAGGTTGAAGCTGCAGTCCCAGTGCAGGATTCACCCTGCGCATCCAGCTAGAGGCAGAACTGAAGGGTGAAGAAAGGAGTCTGTCTAATTAGGTGTGCATTCTCTTCCCCTTGGATTTGAAATGCTTTCTGCTGCTGTCACCTTCATTAAGACATAGCTCTGAGTGCCAAGCTCCTCTTTTGATATTCCTAAAGAGTGGTTGGTTTTTTGTTTGCCTTTTTTTTTTTTCCCCATATATAACTTCATGCAATCTTCTACTACCTTAGTTAGTCTTAATAAAGTATTAAGTANTTTTTTTTTTTTTTTTTTAATGCAGGAGGCATGCACACAGTGGAATAGGAGTATCCTGTACCACTGCAAAGAGGTGTCGTAAGAGGCATCACAGTATAGCGCCTGCAAGGGCTGGGAATTGCACTAAGGCTTCTCCTTCCTGTCCATGCGGAAAGCTTTGTGCTGTGTCCTAGAGGCAGATGGATCTGTCTAGGATTTGTGAGTAACAGGGTTTCAGGGCTTCTCCATCACAGACACACACAGGTGTGGGAGGGCAGAAGGAGGCTTGTGATCTACAAAGCCCAGCCTCTCCTCCCCTTTTATGCTTGTGGTTGCAATTCCTGGAGGTTTCCAGAGACTGAGGGAAAAGGAGACAATTGTACTGAAAAGTCATAATCAGCTAAAAGAAGCAAAGAGTGAATCCTTCCATTTTTGTACAGACATGCCAAAACAATTCATACAGACTTTGCCCTAATTTGCAAAAATCACCTCAGCCTGCGCTGGTGTCTTATTATGGCTATCAGGACATGTAGCAGCATGAGTTTTGGGTGGCTGATTATCCATTATGGTGGTGTTGAGTGATGATATATAGACACCGAGCAGAGTGGCGTCAAAGTGACACAGATATTTCTTATGGTGTGTGTGCAGTGTGCATGGAAAGGCACTGCCCGTATGCAAGGCAGAATGCATCTGCATGTGATGTTGCACAGACTCTGTCCATATTTACTTTGCTTTTAGAGAGCTCCTGGAAGTCAGGGCTTCTGGAATATGGTCTTCACCCTGCTTCTGACGACTTTGTATCCTTGACCAGGTCCATGAGCCTTTCTGTGATTTAGTTTCAGCTTTTCCAGCTCTAATGCTGGAAGGGTGATGCTGAGTTATCTCCCAGGGGACCCAGAATATGCTTAAAAGTCAGCCCAGAGCTAATGTGTGGAGGTCTGTGCAATTTGCTGATCACTTGTTTAGCAGTGACACAGTGTCAGGTGACAAGACTGATGACATTCTCAGTAGGGGTGTTGGTGCATCAACAGCAGGTTTGTCTCTGGTCTGGCCTGCCTTCCTCACAACCTTTCCATTGTAGCTTGGAGCATAGATTTTATAGTCTTTATTGTCCCTCTCAAGTCTCTGCCCCTGGAATCAGGGAATTAGAAAAGGACTTGAGTTTTATTTTGTAGCCTTTGTGGCTGTTAAGAAAAGCAGAAGCATTACACAAGCATGTGCAAAACATTGAGGAAGCTGAAAGCAAGAAAGTACTCCAGTGCTGTGATTTTTAGTAGTTTCTTGGTATCTCAGTAGTATCAGGCATCAGCCTGACGACTGGCAAGTAGCAGGCTACAACCCTTCTCCCCCAGACAGCCAGCAGTGTTAGGGTCCTCTCTGCATGGGTCAGGCAAGGCAGGGGTTACAGAATATTTGCTTTCATAAAATCATAGCATAGTTTGGAAGAGACATCTGGAGGTATCTAATCAACCTCCTGCTCAAAGCGCAGCTAATTTCAAAGCTAAATCAGGTTGCGCAGGGGCTTGGCCTGTCAAGGATGGATATCATCTGCAAGGATGGAGATACCCTCTCCTCCTCCATAGCTCAGACTTCTTGGTCTGTCTGGTCAAGGCTGCTCAATCCTTTGTCACCTGGCCTAGGTCAGGACCATGAGTGGCCCATGTCCCTTTGGCATGGTCAGGGTACCTCTTGTCTGTCACTAGGCATGGCAGTGGTGGAGCAGGAGTGATGGTGCACATAGTGCCTGGATCTGTGTTTGATGGGAGCAAGTGGTTGTCCCTGTGAATTTAGGAGCAGGTGTTGAGGGAGATACCAAGGAGGACCTAAGAGTGGGGCTCACAATAAGGGTCCCTGGCAAGGACACTCAGGAAGGCAGCAGACACTCCCAGATGTTTCTGTCTTGCGCCCGTGTGCTTGCTTTTCTGACTGCATTTGGGGATGAAGCCCTTGGGCATATTTTCTTTATACTGGTTACAGCTCTCCCAGCATGGTGTCCCACATGAATGTTAGTTAAAGCAGAGTTTCCCAGAAACTATTTTGTCCTCAAATGCACCCTGTGCTGGAAGCCTTTCCTGGACACCATGCAATGGCAGAGACCTCTCTGGACATGGTTTAGCCTGGTCAAATCCCAGAATCCTGGAGGGTGCTGGTGGGAAGGGCCCTCTGGAGGGTCCAGACTCCCACCCTGAGCACTGCTATTGCTAATGTCAGATCAAGTCTGCTGTGGCTTTCTCTAGCCAAGCTCTGGAAACCTCCAATAATGAAGACTTGCTGGCCTTTCCTAATGCTGGAGCTGATTAAAAAGCTTTTCCTAATGTCTGAACTGAACCTACCAAACTGCAGTTCTTGGCCACAGCTACTTGCTGTGTCAGCTGGCCTCACAGAGGTGTGTTTGGCTCCATCATCCTTATAACTCCCTTTGACTAGCTGTAGGCTGCAATTAGATTGCCCCTTCACCACCTCTTTGCCAGACCCAACCATCCTAACTCCCTCTACCGGACTTTGTAGAGCATATGCTGCAGGCTTCTGACAATCTAGCTTACCCTCCACTGGACATTTTTTGTTTCCCCATGTTAATTTTGGACTCAGGGGCCACAACTGGACACAGTGTTTGAGGTGCAGCCTCTCCAGTCCTGAGAGGAGAGGGGCAGTAACTTCCCCCATTGCTGTCCACACTCCTTTTAGCACAGCCGTAGTTGCCATATTCATAGTAAGAGCAAACATTTGCTCATATTCACCTTGTTCCTCTTTCACTCATTCAAAAAGCTTAAACATTTATGTAAAGAGATGCCTACCTGCATAAGAATTTGTTTCTTACTGTACTGAAGTGTTATTTAGCAGTGGGTCAGAAACATTTGAGTAAGTCCAGGGTTCCCATCCTGCACTTGGCTTCTCCAAATCACCCTGCTGAATGGTTGCTCCCAGTATTGCTGCCCAAGTTACTGTCCAAACAGCTCAGGAGAAGCTAGTCCTTGATATGGGTTGCCTTCTTCCTTCCACCATCAGCGTTTTTAGGTGATCAAAGTCTTTTTGCCAAATGATACTTGTGTTGCTGTTTACTTCCTGGAGTTGACTCAGAAAAACTTTCTTGTCCCGCATTTCTGTACTTCATCTAAGGAGGTTCCATTAAGGTCTGGAGAGTCTTTATTGTCAGCTATGTTTTGATCCCCATCCACAGCTGCAATTCCACATGGAGATAAAAAAAACCCCAGAGAAAGCGAATGCAAATACACCAGTACAGTGAGGTTCACTGCCTGGATGGGAGTTTCCAGCCCGTCACAACTCTCATGGGAGTTCGACACATTCCCTCAGGTGGCTCTTTGAATCTTTTTGCCTTCTTAACAGTTGTGCTTTCTTTTATCTCTCTGTTTTGCACCTTCCACTGGAAACAAAGGAATGTTTGCCTTCATATTTGATGTTTTGTTTTCTTCCCTGAGTGCAAAGGATAATTATAGTGCCTTGCATGGACTTGTACTAATTGATCAGTTATTAGTGATAATTACAATTTACATGGTGGTTTAGGAAGAAGGGGCACTTCTACAGTAGAAGCAATACTCTAAGATAACAGTTCAGAATTGCTTGCTGATATGTCAGATCATCTGTGTGCTGCTCATTGGGGAAATGGGTTAACGTTTTTTTTTGGTTGTTAAGAACAAATCTTTTGCAAGAACCATCTGGCTGCTAAATTCTTCTCCTGAAGCTGTGCAGTTTGCTGGGAGTTCATTTGCGTCTTTAGCTACTAAAGAGAAAGTAAAAGTGACTGATTATTCTAAGACTGGGACCATTCACATCAAAGTGACAGATTTTGTGAGCTGGATTTGCGAAACTGTTTAAAACTGGTATGTTTTTATTAAATTTTGAAGACTCTGGGCAGAACCTTGCTCTTGGCACTCCTGCACAGCTCTTGACTCTGTACCTTGTGTTGTTATGTCAGAGTGAATTGTGTGGCTGTTAAAATTTGTGTGTGCTTGTTTCATGACTTTAAATATTGATTTTAATTGTGCGTCTTTCTTAAGGCTGTGAGTGATGATCAGAGCCATGTACGATACCCCATGTTCATAACACAGCAACATACGCAGGGAAGAGGTGTGAACTCAGTCTGACTCTTAGCAGAAGGGAGGAGGGAGAGGAAAGGAAAAAATCTTTGGAGGCCCCAAATTATGCTTTTCCTGCTTTCAGGCACCACAGGGGGCTTTGTCAGAGACATGCCATCAGCTTTTGGGCAAGTTGGGATTTCAGAAGCCTTTTGCAAGTGCTGGTGTCAGGCTGTGAAGGCTGCATACCCTCCTCTGACGAAAGGCATCTTTTGAAATCTTAAGAGCAAGTACTGAGTTTGTTAACATTGTATTTGTCTCTGCAGAGAAAAATGATCACCTGAAAAGCCATTGGGACTTTTAGGACTTGCACATCTTCGTGGCATCAGCATGTTTTGAGGGGCGGTGGAAAGTTGCAGTGTGAGCAGCTGGGGAGCAAAACCCTCTCCCTGGGTGCAAGTGCCTTCCCAAGCACATGTGTCCAGCGTGGATCTGGCTCTGATTAATGCTTTCCATGCCTGTGCAAACATGGTTAGCATTGGCTTTACACTAGAGGGCTGTCTGTCCCTTTCCCTTCAGAGAAAAGGCATGAGTCTGTGCGCTGGGAACACTTTTATCCTTCACAGTATCCATGCCATTTGATAACTGCCCATTTTGTGAGGTGGGTAATATGATGTGGGCTTGTATTTACTGCTCACTGCCTCTCTTTGTGCTGCACAAGAACATCTGTGTCCTGGTCTGGAGGGCACTCTGAAACTGTTTGTCTCTGGTGAAGTGAAGCCTCTCTGGTTTTAGCACCAGGCACTCTGTCCTCCTGCATGTGTCAGCAGCCTTTTTGTAAGAACCAGCAGGCTTCAGACTGGCAGTAGTCTTGCCCTTCTGTTTGCTCAGGCCACTTTTGCTGTCAGGAGTAATAGCACCAAGTGTTAGCACAGGGGCTCATTCTGGGTTTCCAGGAGTGTGGCATTTTCTGCTGCTGCCCTGTGCTTGCTAGAAGCTGCAGCCCTGAACATTTGCACATCCACTTCTGCAAGCTGTGGAGTGCACCCAGGTGGGAGGTGCTTTGGAAATGACTACACTGGGGGCAGGAGGAGGGTCTTCAGTGTCCTAGGGCTGAGAGACATTTGGCAGCTTGCATTCTGTAAGCTCAGGTGTGGTAACTTCCTCTGGCTCTTCTGCTAACAGCAGGGCTGGGACCTCTGTAGGGATCACCATGAAAGCCAATTGCTTCAGGCCCACGCAGGTACTCATATCACAGGTTTGTTTAATTCTGTCCCCACTCACCTTCATCTAGATTGGCTTTAACTCGGTTGAAGATGAAATTAGCTGAGGTTTTCCTCTGCTTAACAAACTTGGTTTGAATTCAGACCTTTCCTTAAATCGGTATGGCTGCCTGGAGAGATGCAAACCGCAAACACAAGCCCCTTAGTGACTTCCAAGTGCATTGTGCCAGCTGCATTTGGGGCATTTGTTTCCGTTCCTGGATGCCTGTGCAGTCAACATTTGGCTTGGTTTGGGCAGAAGCAGTGTTAATTGAGAGCAGCCAAGTCCCTCGGCCTTTGCTAACAAGGGTCTGCTTCAGTGAGCAGGGCTGGAGGTGGGGGAGATGCAGTGAGGTGGCTGGGAGCCAGCGGAGGGGAGGCACTGGTGGGAGAGCGAGCGGTACTGGGCACAGTCTGCGGCTGTGTCCTGCACACACTGAAGAGCAGACATTGGTTCTTTGTCAGCAGCTGATTTATCAAGTCCAGGGACTTCTCTCCCTCCCTCTTTTTTCAATTTGCAGCTCATATATCCTGAAGGGAGGGGGGAATTAATAATGGTAATTACAGCAGCTCACAGTCCTGAATGGTAGCATTAACCACACGCATAGTGATGGATGGTAGGAGACTGCTCTGCCATGAGGAAGCTGGACGTGGAGATGGCCTGTTGGACCTGCTCTCTGTCCACCACCCCCTATGGGTTGGGACAGCAGCTGCTGCTAGATGTGTGGCAGGAGGGGATCAGCAGTGGGAGCAGGCTGAGATCTGCTGTCACCTGAACTCAGGGCAGGGATGTCTCTGGGTTGAGCATCAGAGGTGAGCTCATTTGCTGCTCAGGTGTCACCTGCTGCAAGCAGGTATTACCTTGCTGTCTCTGCTCCTGGTCCCATCACCTTCTGCAGGATCTGGGAGCTGTAAGCAGGCAGGAAGGCATTGCCTGACTCCTCATGTCACGCATCTGCCTTGCCTTTTTGCTCTGGCCCTGCTCTTCTGTCTAACACCCCTCCGCAGACCTTGCCCTAGGGTCTCCATGGAGCATGTAAAGGTCTGCAGAGCAGCCCAGCTCTTTCCAGAGACAAAGAGCAGTGCATGACCAGCATGGGATTTCAGTGTGAGAAGGCAGCATGCTGGTGCTGCTTTTCTTTGCCTGTGGTGTGGGATGTTCCCCACCCATGTGCCCAGCCAGGCTGGTATGCCAGGCAGTTTGGGAAGTCCCTGAGGAGCTGCCCAGGCTGGGCTGGTGAGCTGCATCGCTCTGTGGAGACCAACAGATGCTGAATCCCTCACTTGGCTGGCTTAGTTTCAATCCACAAAATTAATTTCAAGCCCTCTGGGTGAGACAGCAAAGGGATTCTGCTGGCCAGAATCCTGAGCATTATGGGGGTGTCAGCTCTTGCAGGCTTTGACGTGTCATCTTTAAGCCTCAATTTCTGACATCATGAGGTAAAGTGAGACTTCAGCAGGGTCTTGGAGGCAGAGCCTGGCCGAGGGTCTGTGGCTTGCACCTAAGACTGGAAGAGGTAACTTCTTTGGGTTTGGTGTTACCCACAAGACAGATGAGCCATCTGTCCTGGTCATTTTAGGAAGAGCCATTTCTAATACGACATGCTGTTTGCTGCTGGGGCACTGGCTGTGCTCTGAGGGGAATGTGGTGTTTGGAAATCAGGCAGTGGTTATTTAAATGGTGTCCCCAGGTCAGTGTGCACTATTCAGGTTTTCCCGAGGCTGCATCCTCTCCTATGTGCAGCAGAGGGTGGTACCAAGCCCTGGGAAGAGGCTCTGTTTGGGGCTGGGGTTGCTGCCGGCGCTCGAGCAATGCACCTGCCCGAGCTCCACTTTCCTGCTCGACAAGTGGCATTGTGTCTGAATAATGGGCCCTTTTTCTTCCAGGTTGGAAGGAAGCACCAAGGGAGCAGCACAGCCAAAGACAGATGTTTATATGAGTGGCACAATAAATGAATCTGAGCTGCCTCCTGGGAACCAGCCCAGAAGATACTGACTTTACTTGGCCATGGCTTTCCAGTGGGAAATGCTCTTCTTTTGCTGTATTTACTTTTGGCTTTCCTAGTGTTTTGCTAGGCTTACAATTGATTCTAAGCTTCTGGGTGGCCAGCTGGGCTGCGGGGACAAAGTCTTCTTCAATGCAGTTTGCTTGGTCATTTCCTGAGGACCTTAGATTTACTAGGAACTTGGGAGAGCTTGAACTGGGTCCACCTGGGGCATGCACACATGCTGCTTTTCATGGAGAACAGGTTATCTGTGGCTGCAGCCTGCATGGGGAAGGGGGTGGAGAAGCCATCTGGCACTCTCCCATCAGATGGACAGGGAATTTGTTCTCCCCTGGGAGAGATGGCGGCCAGTATATTGCTGCTGGGAGCCGGTACATGGGCAAGGGACCAACTGTGTGTTGCTGTTGGTGGCAAACTGGCACAGTGTGTGTCGCATAGGTGTTAGAGGTGGGTTTGCCCCTCGCCCAGGTGTACCTGGCATTTTTTTATTGTCATGAGGATCCCCCAGAACAGACTTTGCCTTCTCCAGCCTTGCCACCTGTGTAGTGTTATGTGGAATGTTTTGGGATTGTGGTGTGATGGATGGGCTACAGGACTGGTAGGCATTGAGAGGAGCTGTGCTGGGCTCTCTGAGACTCTCTGCACTGCATGGTCTCTGCCTTCAGTGCTGGAGGGGGATCCCAACTCTCTGACATATTCAGTGCCTGCCTTTAGAGCTCATTTTACTGGCAAACACCCAGAGGGTGCCAGCCAAGGCAGCTCTGTGCTGTGGACTCGTTTCCCTGCCTGCACCTTCTTCCATCCTCTTGCTGCAGCTGAGATGGACCCTCTGAAAGTGCGTGAGCTGTGTTGGTTTGGGCTGGGTTTCTGAGCCTTTCTAGCTTGCTCCTTTCTTCCTAAAATGAAGACTTCACTGCTGCTCATCTGAGCATGACTCCTTTGCCATGCACATGTGTGCCGTTTCCTGCTCATAAAGCCACCCTGTAAGGCATGGGCTGAATGGGGGAAAACTGTTGATGTCAAAACTCCTAAAAAAAAAAAAACAGTGACAAGTTTGGGGGTTGCTCCGCTCACTGTGTGCCAGTGGGAGACAGGCATAGTTGAGCTTAGGCATCTGTTGGTGTCTGCTGCAGTGCAGACAACATATGGGCCAGTGAGTAGAGCAGGGGGTCACCTGGCTGGGGCACAAGGTCCAACTCTGCTGGTGACCTGCTGTCAAGCAAATGATTTAGTGTGTGACATACAGAGGCCACAGGCCAGTGGCTCACACTGCCCCTGTGTGTGACTAAGGCATGCAGCCCCTCCTGATAAATCCTCATCAGCATATCGTTGTCCTTCTGTCCAGAGAGGAGGGTGACAGTCATTATGTCTGCCTCCCCGCTACCTGTCCCCACATCCCCTGTATTCAGAAGAGACCAACTGCAGACTGAGCATCCCCAGGGGAGGAGATATGGCAAACTGATGGCCTGCAGTGCTGCAGGTACCAGGCCTGGTTGCTCTGAACCTGGGGAATGCTGCACTGGACTGCTAAAAAAGACATGCAAGCTGTTCCTGCTTGCAGGGCTGGAGCAGAGCAGGCGTTTACTGCTTTCTCTAAAACTGAGAGATCCTGTGAATTAAAGGAATGAGCCTGACACTTGGCACCAGGAGTCGTGGGAAGTGATAATGGGAGACAGGTCTATAATAGCACAGGAATCTCTCAGTATGATGGGAGCTAAATGACATGGTAAGGAAAATTGCACCTTGTTGTGAGTGTCAAAATTGACAGAGAGGAAAAGGACATGAGCAGTGTTTGCAAGTGCACCCCAACAGCTCCAATAAAAGAGCCTGGACCCACCTTTGGCTCAGGCTGGAGTCAGCCTGCCAGAGCAGCTCGCATAATCCCCAGCTCCCCATTCCTGCTTCCCCCAAACCTCTCATGTTTGGGCAGGATGAGGTGATGGGCAAGATCAGTTGTTCAGGCTAAGTGCACACAGCCTTGCAGGGGCCCTCCAGGCCTTTCTGGATCGTGAGGCTGTATGCATGGTTGTAAGACCAAAAAGCCAAAATTCACAGAGTGTGGATGTGCCTGGGTGCATGACACCATGTGCATGCATGTGGGACTATGCAAGCAGAAGCTATATGTGTGTTTGGACAAGCAAGCAGGGTATGGTGGGTGCTGCACGAGGGGCTGGCTTTGTTTCTGTCATGGGACAGGGTGAAAGTGATTGTGGGATGAGCACACGGCTTGTGCAGGGGAAGGGGCTGCAGCTTGTTTGTCATCCAAAAGAGGCAAATCAGAGAAACGGAACAAAAATAATTAAACAAATGGCTATGCTGAATACAGGCTAATGACAGGCTCTGCCGAGCATCTGGGCAGTGGTCAGCATTGCTACCTGTTGCAGGGGCTGAGCCCTGTGTGAACTGATGGTTTTGGAGCTGATGAGCAAAGAGGCTCAGCGGTGAGAAAAGCACAGTGGTGCTTCCTGTCCTCACCTGCATGCTGGGCTCTAGGGGAGCTGGGAGCCTAGTGCACATCTTGGTGTGGGGCTCTGGCAGCTAAAATGGGAGCATGTGTGAACGGGCATAAAAACTGGATAAGGAGAAAATGTAAGGTCTATATGTAAATCAGTGGTGCCAACTCCCTTCGAGAATCTTGGTTCCTTCCATCCCCTTCTCTCCAAAAAGCCCTAAATTACTGAGGACACAAAGAGAGTTTGACATGAAGAGAGCTCAAAGGGGCTGGAGCTACTTGACGTCAAAGAGAGATGGAAAAGATGGGCCAGTATGTAGGAAGAAGCATGGTGACAAATGGCACAGGGAGGATAGCTTGGCTGTTGCTTCTAATACAACAGCCAGATGGCAACACACTGAAAAGCGTAGGAGGAGAGTTTTTCACTAGCAGTCTAGAGTCCTCTGGAGCTGCCTCCTGTGAGGTCCTGCTGAAAGTCCACAGAAGGTGCAGCAAGGACTGTGTATTTTTATTTTCAGGAAAACACACAACAATGCCAGTCTGCAGGCTCTCCCACTTCTGGCATGGTGGAATAGAGCGAGGCTATGAGACAGCTCTGCTGCCTGGAGGAATGCAAACTGGGGCCATCACCAGTGCCTGCCAGAGTAACTCCTGGAAAACCAGCAGATGGTGCCACCAGCCTCAGCACTGCCCCTCTGTGGATTTACTCCTCTCCCAACAGTTCTGGGTGCAGGTGTATCCTCGCGACCTGCTCCCTCAACCTTGCTTGCTTGGTTTCTTGCTTCAGAGGAGCTTGTTAAGGAGATGAGAGAGTGGGCTATTCTTCAAACCATAACACAAACATTTGGAGGAGCAGAAACAAGGCTTGGGAAACAAAAGGTGGTAGGTATAGATGAATACTGAATACATAGTTAGTAATGGTGGATATGCATTGTTCAGTGTTACCGAAGGACTGACGCTGAGCTACATGGCATTGCTGAGCTGGGAAACTGGTGCTGCAGGGTGGTCCTCTGCCCACACTTCAGAGGAGGTCCTCTGTTTCTCCCACCATGTGTGCTGCCAAAGAGTTTCTCCCTGTGTTTTAGTAGCTTGTGGCTGAGCCTGAGCCCTCTCCCATTGAGAACCCTCCCTGACTGCTGCTTTGCTTCTGCTTAGCTGAAGCCAACCCTTCCCTGTTGGGTGATTCACTCACAGCTTGTTCATTTGGATTTGTAACAGTCCTTCTACACATACTACAAAGAGTATTTAATATGCAGCATTTTGCTGAGCCTGTAGCCTTTGGAGCTTTTTCTGAAGACTCTTTGTGGCCTCCCTGGACACGTTATTGGAGCAATATAGTCCCAGGCACACTGTTGAAAGCAGTTGTCATGCTAGTTAATACAGAAGTGCCTCCATTGCGTCTTCCCAGGATGCATCCAGTCTTGGCTGTTCCTCAGATAGGGTAATGGAGGTAATGCTGGCTTCCTCCTCAGTGCCCTGGGCTGCTCTACAGATGCATGGTCAAAACTTTGTCCCCTCTACTGCTTGTGGTCCTTTGGTTTGCTCCCTCTCAGAACTAAAGGCCACTGTGGAGATGTTGCATGGTGCTACCCGAAAGTGTCCCTCAGCCCTAGTGGGCATAGAATGTTTGTGCTCCCTGTGCAGCAGGGTGGCAGCAGTTCATCCTGAAAGACTGTCTGGCTCCTCAGAGCAGTACCGGGAAATATGCAAATTTAACCTTTGAAATTACTGTGCTGTTCTTTTCCTGGGAAATGTCACTGAGGACATCAAGCTCAGATTGCCTGGTCTCGGGAGAGGAGTGGGTGGCACATGCTCTGTCTCTGGGAATGCATCCAGCTGGCCCACAGAATGGGGAGCTGGGTCCTTCAGGGAGTCTTTAGGTGCTCCCTGCGAGCAGGAGCTCCCATGCTCTGGAAGCACTGGGAGCTCATGTGCTCTGCCTTGCTGTCAGCAGAAGCTGCCCTGAACCAATATGATGTGATAGGTGGAACATGTTTTAGTGACTAGAGCTGGTTCCTGAGTGACATAAGGAGGATTATGTGCCCATTGCCAGGTGTTGGGCAGGGGAGCTATCAGCAGTGACACATCTTGTAGCAGCGAGAGTGGCTCGTGGGAGCCAGTGCCAGTGTTGGAGAGGGCTCCTCTGCCTCGAGGGAGGGGAGCGCTTGCAGGGTCAGATCCAGATGATGCTGCTGCTGCAGGAGATAGCTCCCCATTTGGCTGAATGTACAGCAGAAAAAGAGCTGAGGGGATGCCCAGCTGTCAAAGCTAGCAGTAACTGATAGGACTGTTCTAGCTCAGACCAGAAACTACAATGAAGCGCTGAGTTTACAGGCTGCCCCTGGGAGGTACCTATGGAGCATAAAAAAGGTGTGATTACAGTGCTGGCAGGAGTGACAGCTGTGCAAAGAAGATGGATTTCAACACAGGTGGATAACCAAAGACTGCATCATCATCCCTGGAGGGCTTTGCCCCGGTTGCTGGACCAAAGCCTTTCCTCCACATTAGCTCTATTGCTTTTATGAGCTCCTACCAGTGTGGATATGCCTATCTCTGCAGCATTTCCACCGTATCTATGTGGGCTGTGCGAACTTCAGGTGCAGCTTTGGGGAGGCAGAATACACCTGAAGAGCGCTGTGAATGGCTCTGGTTGTGCAGCCCTGGTACAGTGTTCCTTGCAGCTTTTTGCCGAGTTATTAGAGTTGCTAGTAAAGATCCGTCTTTATTTAGGACAAATGCTTCAGGGTCAGCAGAGCAGAAACTCTCGAAGAACAAGCCAAGGTGTGCAGGCTAGGCTCTCCTCCAGGACCCTCTGATAACAGCCAGCATGGGCAGCTCCAGGCTAGCAAGACCCTGAAATAAGAGCAGAGTACAGCCTGCCTTCACAAGCATTCCTAAAAATAGCAAGACAGGATGTCCATGTGATGGGTTTCAACAGGAAAATAGATTCATTTCCCAGGTCCCAGAGGGGTTTTTGGACAGCAGAGAGTAAATAAGGGTTTTGAAAGTGATGACAAATACCTCGGAGGTGCCCTTCCAAGAAGCCTTAACTGTTTGAAATTACACTCACATCTCCAGTGGCTCTGACAAGGGGAGCGTGAGGCCCTGAAGATCTCCAGATCTAGTGTGCTCTTATTTGCTTGGGTACTAATTAAGACAATGTTGAAGCTCTGCTATATGTTCTGCAACTCTCTGTAAATTCAGATAAGAGCCATTACAAATCCATCACAAGGTGTACTAAAATCTCCTTAATTAATAAACAATAAACACAGCAGTCTCCAGGAGAAGAGCTGTGAGCACTGGAGAGGAACGCAAGTTAGGGATGGACACCAACTCATGGAGCAATGAGACAAGGTGGGGAGGATGCTGCCCACTCAGTCCTCATCCCCCAGAAGCATGGCAGCGCAGCAAAGGGAGTCGTGGCAGGCTCCACACAGGAAAGCTTACAGCTGATAGTTGAGGGCTCAAGCTACTGCCAGATGCTTCCCTGTGGCTGTGTGGAAATTGAAAAAGCATCACAGACTTTGTCTCAGTAATGTGGATGGAAAGATGAGAGCAGTGCAGGGATGGGTTTCCCTGTCCTGTGCAACTTGAGAGTGTATGGCCAGTGGTGGGTGTCACCCAATAGTTCATGACCCTGCAGCAAGAAAAGGGCCCTGAACCGGACCTAGCCAGAAGAGATAGCCTGCCCCAAGGCTGTGCAGGCATTCTGGACTGAAAGATGCTGGATTATTTACACAGAGAATGGCTCCAAATGGAGATGGAGATTAGAGTGTTACCACCTCACAGCAATGGCTTGCATGGACCATCCTTCTGACCCCACTGGCTATCTGGGATCTGAACTGGCCCAAAGCCTGTGTGAGTGCCTTCACCACTGGGACAACTTTGGACTTTGCATGCCCTTGACCAGAAGTACCTTCCTGATCCAGAGACACACCTTCCTGATCAAGTTTTCTTGAAACTAGCACTAATAATACATGGAGCTTCCACCATATTCACATTTTCAGATAAAAAATCACCTCTCAGAAGCGGAGTCCTCACTTGCCTAAAGAGAAAGGATGCTGGGGTTTGAGCTGCAGGTGTGGTTAATACACAGATGCCAGAAGGAGGTGGGTTCCTGGATGGGGAATGTAAGTCCTGAGTTGTGATGGGTTTATGTCCCTGAAAAGCTATGCAGAGAATTTCCCTATTGCAAGGAAATCTCATGGGTTGTTCTTTCAGGGAACTTAGGTCCTGAGAACAGGGACTTTATCATCCACTTGTCCTCTGGGAGCTGGCAAGGAAGGTCTACAGGCTTTCAGAGTGACATGGAGCAGTTTCTTTTCCTTTGTCTCCAAATCTTTTTGCAGTAGCTCACTGAAGAATATTTCCATTTCAGGAAGCATTTCCTCTCCCAGATCTGGATGCTGTGCTGGTGTCACCCACTTCTATGATATGCTGCATCTGGGGACATAACATTTCATTTAACATTACTATGCCTGTACCCTGGGGAGAAGTGTCAGACCAAGACAGACCTGCCCCCTCTTCTCCAAGTTGCTGTTCTACCAGATAGGCTGGGTCTTCATGGTCTCCTCTGTCTTTAGGTCATCAAGGGCAATAGCTAAGAGGGACATAGCATTACTACTGGGTGGGAGCGAAGCCAGTAAAAGGAGGTAGCGTGCTTTTACTAAAGCTATCTTAATTCATGTGTTGGCACTGCTGGTGCAGTTTCTTCAGGAAGAATAAGGCAGTTGTGTCCCTTGCTTGGTGGGTTCAGAGGTCTGAATGTCCCTGACAAGGCTTATTACTTTGCTGATCCTGACAACATGACGTTTGAGCCCATTGTGAAGCATGCCCTGTCCAAACTGCTTTTCACTCCCTATGGTACTCCCAATTTGTGTCAGCTGAGGGTTGATGAGGCGATGTGTGTGACAAGAGTCTGGGTGCTGCAGTCACAGGTCAGCAGGGCTAAAGAGAACTCGCCAGGCAAAGATGCTAAATCTAAATAATCCTCAGATAGCATTATAAAGCCCTGACAGGCTCCAGACAGGTGGTTTCTATAACAGACTCTATTCTCCACCTGCCCTGGGGCAGAAAAACTGATCTGTCTTCTGCTGGCACAGCCAGCAGACTGTTCAGCCCCTCGTAAACCCATCATGTCCTTTAATGTCCATTCCTGGCACCTGCACCCTCTCCTGACCATTCCCTGTTCTAGGTGAGCATGTGTCGTTCTGCTAGGTCTCCAGGCCCTGCAGTGCCTTGCCGGACAGCTCCAACGGCCACAGATTTGTGCCTTAGGGACGGAGGCTGGGACCTTGGAGTCTGGCCTGAAAATAGCAAAATACATACAATTGCTGTGTCTCTGTAAAAAGTCTGTCTGGTTTCAGGCTTCACTGTCTAGATAGAGAGTGGGTGGATTGGAAAGGAGCAGGGGGGGTTGTGCAGTGATGGCACTCACATGTACCTCTCCAGCTGTGCTGCCTCAGTGTCTCAGGGTCCTGAGACAGCTGTGCAACATGCTAAGAGGCCATGTCCCTTATCCCCAGCAAGGGGACCCTAAGGGGTCACCCCAACCCACCCCCTCAGGTACCTATGTGCCTTGGGCTGCCAGGAGGGTCTGGATGACCTCCAGAGCAAAGCAAAGGAAGCCAGGTCCTGTGCAGGGCCAGAGGCTCTCCATCCCATGTGCTTTTCTCCTCAGGCTGGCAAAAAGTCTGCATAGAAGGTGGGTGGCCCTCCATGCACTCTTCGAGGTTGGCCCTGCCCACCAGGCAGCCTGTACAAGCCAAGATGGCTTCTTGGACATGCATCCAGCATCAGAAGCTACGGATTGCAGGGACAAAGGGGTATCTGTCCCCATTCCTGTCTTCCTCATGCTGCTTTGCTGTGCTCCAAAGATAGTCTACTTCTCCACGTCTGCCATGTGATATCTGAACTGAGTGTAATGTCTGCAGGTCCCCTGCTGTCTGAGGAGAGATGGGGCTGCTTAGTTAAAACCACAACCACTACTTAATTCTCCCTATGGCCCTGCTAAGATCATGTTCATCTGAATTGCCATAGACCTCTCTTGCATCTCCAGTGACAAGGGATCTCAGTGGGGGATAAGCTACACATGAGACAGTCCAATAGTGGGGGACAGTGGGGTAACTCACGTGCAGTCAAGGAGATGGTGGCTGGAGCTGAGTTTGGACCATGAGTCTGGGGGGTCCTTGCAAGCACCCCACCCCTGGGGCTGTGTCATGCCTGGGAGGAGAGCCATGTGCTGTGTCTGCTGTTGTACTTGTGAGCTGATGGTGTTTGGCCAGCGTTGAAAGAATAGCAAAGTCATCATGGATGGACTAATTCTTCTGGCATTCACCTGAGGAGGAAGAAATCACAGGAGAACCAACTCCTGGCTCATCTGTGCAGAGGCACCTTTGCGAGGAGATTGGCTGCAAAGTTCTTGCACACATAGCAACCCACGGTGCAGGTATGGGCACGTTTGTGACTTCCTTGCCACAGCCCATGTGTGTGTGCACAGCAGGACTGACGGGTCTCCCATATCTGACAATATATTGCGGTTGCATGCATCCAGAGCTGGAAGACATTTTGGGTGAGAGCTGCAGCTACTGCAGAGCTGCCTGTGCTCTGGGGTTTAGGCATTTCTTCCAAAATTCATTCAGGAGCAAACATGTGAGCTGCTTGTGCACATGTCGAACTGCAGCTGTAAAGGAAAGCAACAGAGATTTCAAATGGCACTGCAAGTTTTACCATTTCAGGAAGAAGTGTGTCTTATTATAATTGCTTTGCTTATTTGGAAGAAAAAAAACACTGTAGTTACTAGAAATTCAATATAGAAATTACTAGTTACTACCCTCTGTAGACTAATTTTCAGGGTAGAAGAAGAATGGGAATTTAATGCACACTATAATGAATGTCAATCTTCTCGCTTAATGAATAGGAATCAGTTTGCTGCACATTGTAGGGAAATGAAAAGCATCCAAAGTTCAATTCACTTTTTTCTTTTTTTTTCCTTTCTTTTTTTTTTCTTTTTGAGAGAGATAATATGGTGCACAGCAGATGGGTACATTCATTTGTGAACACTTTTTTTTTATCTCTCACTGTACAAGTCAAGGTTTTCCTTCAACTGAGCTTTGTAAAATTTCCTATACAAGCCAAGGCATACTGCCGTTTACAGAGCTTGATCCTTGAGAGCAAAGTGGGGTTTTTTTTTCCCTTCTTCCTGTAGCAAACCATCCAGACAATTAAAAGCAGAGATGACCCAGCTTGTGCTTGATATATGCTTGCTATTCTCAGTCATGGCTTTGCTTACTGGATTCACAGAGGAATGTGCGTGTGTGTGTGTGGCTCTTGTGCATTTAGGTCCCTTAGAGGGGACACAAAACCCCATCCTATTGCTACACGTGAAAGCGGTACCTCTGCCTGCTTTCTTAGCTGCTTTCCTTGCCAGCAGGGATCCCCCACTGCGAGCCAAAGGACAAGTTTGCAGCAAGAGCTTTAAATTTGAAAAGGCCGACATAGCATGGGACAGCCTCATTCCTAGCTGTGGAGGCTATGCAGGAATTCATGTTTAATAGCAAGGAGAAGGTGGACTCTTCAGCATGGTCTAGCTCTGTGGCCCACAGGACCTTTATCTGCAATAGCTTGCTTTGCTTGCAAGATGCAGGGTCTCTGGAGGAGCAGAGCATCTCAGTCTCACGAGAGGGAGGATCTCTGTGGAGCAGCAGAGTCTGTATCAGGAGCCCTTCCTAGTCCCTGTCCCAGTGGTGCTGTTCCTTGGCAGCTTTGTCACTATGGGAGAACCATCCTCTAGTGTGGTTCAAGGGACCTACTGAAAGTTGCTGAGCTCCTCTCAGTGGTCTCAGTTAAGCCTGAGGACAGGCTGCACATTTATATGCCTTTATTGGTCCATTAATATCGTAGCTATTTTGGAGCTAGTTTTAGGAGACCCTTCCGCAGCCCATGGCTAAAGGCCAGCAGTTGGGTGTTGTGGCTGACAGCAAAAGGTTTGGTGGACATCTCTGGTGGTGGGGCCAGGGCCCTAAAGTCCTCTGGCTGATGCAGCTGGGATGGCTAAGCACGTCTTGCTTGTCAGTCTTTCTAAACAGCGCTGGGTCATTGCTGTTTGTCCCCCAGCTTGTTAAGAGTTATTCCCTGAGTCTGGATGGCCTTTAGGATGAGACTGACTGGCTTTTCATATTTCTCATTGCCTCTCTCAGGGTTTTGAAGTCACAGCACTTTTCTGCATGGGAGAACCATGCTCACCTGAGGTCTAAGCCAAGCCCCAGCCTGGCCTGGAGGGACACCAGTGGAGAGTGTGCTGTGGGCACAGACCCGTATTACAGCTACAGTGATCCGTGGACTAAGAGCTGCAGAAAGCACCCGTGCCTGCTGTGAGTGGGTCCATCTTGATGCACTCTGTATTTAATTCTAGTTTCCCAAGCTGAACTGCCTCAGTGCTCTCATAAAGGAGCTTTGTGAGGTACAGCACCCTCAAACAGACCAGCCTTGGCTGTCTGTCAGCCTTGCAGGTGGGCACTGCACACTGAGCCTCTCTGAGGGTTGTAGTTTGTCAGGTGGGACCATGTTCCTGCCTGTTGCCCTGTCCGAAGCCTTACAGTGCAGCCTGTGGTGGGCCAGGCTGGGCCAATACTGCCAGTGCAACCCACCTGCTAAGCCAGTGCTAACTCTGCACTCTGAGACCTTTCTGTGGGAAAATCCAGACCTTGTAGAGCAGTGTCTATGGGAGAGTGCTGGACAGAGGCTCATGAGAAGGACAGCCTGAAGACTATGGTTCAGGTCCTCTGCTCAACCTGGTCTCCACAGGACAAAGTTCAGATCTTCATAGAATCTGCTTATCTGATCTTTCTCCTCTGCATGGACAGCAGTTCATGTGGGTATGGCTCTCTCTGATGTGGGTTGCCTCTTGCATGCTGCAAATTCATGCTGATGAAGGTGTGTTTAAGGCATGTGCTATGCACTGCAGTCAGAAGCTGAAAGGTCTGAGATGGTCCTTAACTCCACGAAGGTTCCACCAAATGCCACAGTGTCTCTGTCTCCTCTTCATTTCATGATCTTCAGGCTTGAGGAAAGACAGAGCTAAATCTTTTTTCTGGAGCTAATTCTGCCTGTCTTCTGCTCAAAGCCTGTGATTTCCTTGCTGTGCCCATGCAGCTGCTCTGTGGCCTGAATCTGCTGGACTCAATGGCGAGGTGAAGGAAGCTTTGGGGTGTATGTGAGGGTTGAGGGGTACAGGGTTACTACACAGAAGGGCCTCCCCCTGCAGGTACTAGCACCTAGGGCTCAGGTGTGAAAAGGTGTGGGATTTATAGGTGCAGGGGGGGGGACAGAACTTTTGAAGGGCACCTGGGGGACAGAGCTGAGAGCTTGGTCCCATCAACGCAGGGGTGTGTCCCAGGAAACATTCCTGGAAAGGGATGTGCTAGCAGAGCCTGGTTTTGCCCCCTGTGCCAGCCTGATGTCCAGATACAGACCCCAGAGGAGGAGCTGGCTTGCAGGGGCCATGGGAGCCCCTGTGGTCACTGCTTTAGGAGGTGGAAGAGAGGGAAGACAGCTCTCCCTCAGGCAGAGGTGCTGTGGCATACGTCTGGAGAGATTCCTTGCTGATGTGGTCCTGGGGATCTGGTAGGTGGTTTTCTGTCTGTTTTCTCTTTTGTGCAAATGCAAACTCCATCTGAGCAGATGCTGGCTCTGTGCCAGAGGAGTTTAGAGTTCCACTGTTTTAAAATATTTATTAATGTGAAGATGTAGTTAGCACTTAAGCTGGGGCAATACAGTAGAAGTCTTTTTGTTGGAATGGAAGTTAGTGATGCTGAAAAGCCATTAAGCTGTAAATATAAACTATATTAAGTGCTCAGAAGCAACCTTAAATATCCCTTTGTTGGTTTCTTTGCTTCTGTGAGGCTGTGTTGAGGGGATTACTCACTGCTGTCGCTCAGTGGTGTGCCCAGCTCTGCCAGATAGGTTTAAGAGGGACGTGAATGTCTTTGCAGGTGAGATTTCCTCAGCTGCACAGCTCAGTCCTTGCCTTTCAGTGGCTGATTATTCCACAGCTGATGGGATGCTCGCAGGGTCTGTGAGTGGGGTGAGGTGGCAGAGCAGCTCTGCTCCACCTGGAGAGGCTGTACTGGGATCCTGTGGTCACCTGCAAGGGCTGGGCTCACAAACCACAGGCTAGTGCCTCATTTCTCTCTCCTTGGTTGCTAGTATGTTGCAGAAGCTGCTTGCTTGCCCTCAGGTCTGGCAGATCTCAGGCTGCATTCTCACCTTGCCCTGGAGGCACCAGCACCAGGACAGAGTGAGTCCAAGGCAGAAGGGAGGCTCTGAGTGAGATGCCGTGCTGCCTGGATGAGTGCTGCCCATGGACATGACTCACAGGCTTCTGCATTCAGCCCCTGCTGAGGAGCTGCTTCTCATCCAAATGGGCTCTTTGCCTAGTACAGGATCAGCCCTGATCCCCTTGTCCTTGCAGATCAGTCAGAAGAGATAGGCTTTTCTCAGAAAGTGCTGCCAGAGCTCAAAGTAAGTGTCAGCGAGTCTCTTGTAATCACGCTGCCTCTGAGCTTTCCCCTCTCTCCATCCCTCTGTGCAGTCTGCTCACGGGGAGAGTGATAAAGCAAGGCGTGGGGTGGTGCTGGTTGTCCTTGGTGGTCTGTGGGTCGTGACTGTGCTCCCTAAGCAGTTGGTCAGCACAAGGCAAAGCAGAGCAGCAGAAGCCCTTGTGGTGCTGCATTATGAACCCTCCTGCTTGCCTGGTGCCCTACCATAGTGCCAGCCTGGCTCTGCTGCCCGGAGTTTAATAAACCTTGTAATTTCTGCTGGAGCAAGGGCTTGGCTCTTCCTTGGACCTGTGTGTCTTAACATGCTGAATCCCAGTAGGTGTTTTGGGGTGGATTATCCCAAGCAAAAGGGCTGTCTGGGCAGCCTGCCCTGCACCGTTCACAGCCCTCCCACAGACCCCTTGGCAGCAGAGCACCATGTGAAGCAAAGGGAGGCAGCCTGGCCATACAGACCCTGCCTGCATCCACTGTTTGACTATGTCCTTCTGTACTCCAGCCCAACAGTGGCACTTGATTTAGTAAACTCTCTTTACCCAGGAGAGCTCATATTTCAATCTTAAAAACCAACCTGAATAAAGATTGCAAAAATAAGAAACCCCTGCTCTGGCTGCCGAGAGCATGAAGCTATATGGATTTCTTAGGCAATTAAATTTTACATAATAGAGTAACTAGACTGTACAAATTTAAAGAGCACCTGGAATATGCAGGCATATTCTGAAATTCCTAATCTCATATTTCAACCCTAGACCATTAATCTGTCACATTTCTTGCCTCTATTTCTTTTCTATCCACACTGCTTCAGAGGTGGGATATTGCTGGTAAATGCAGCTTTTCCACATTTGCCTCTGTTTCCTGTTCTGTTAGGTGCTCCTCCCCTATGCTGTGGGCACGAGCACCTTCTCCTCCTCAGATCCTGAGCTCAGTATCATGGTTTCGTGGAGGAGAATGGAGCATAGCTTCTCAGTGTAGCTCGTCACTTTGCTGCTACCTCACTAGGAAGCAGTTCTGCAGCAGAGCTGGGACAGGTGCTTGGGGATGGGAGCACCATCTGCAGAGACAGCACAGACCTTCCTGGGGAGAGGAGGTGCAGCCTCATGACACCATCATGTGTGGAGCTGGTGTGCTGGTGGGGGGGCATGGGCTGGGTGGGCAATAAGAGGGATAAGCAGGTGAGGGTCGCTGGGTCACTGAAGAACCCACATCACAGAAACCTCTGGCAAAACCGATTTGCTCACATCCTGCCATCTGCTGCCTTGCTGCTCAGTGGCTGACTATCATAGCTGTGTGTGCAACCGTGTCTCCAGGTTGCACACCCTTCCGTGCCCTTCTGAGCTCCCTGAACACCCTGCTGACCTCTGGGTATCTGGTTACTTCTCCTGGCGATTGCAAATGCCCAGCTGGGCTGTGCTCTGTGCATGGCATGCCCTTTGCACTGATCCCTGTGTAGCGGCTGCCATCTGCCAGCAGCATTTGAGCTGGGATGATGCTGCAGAGCCCCATCATCCCCAGCCTCCTGCCTAGCCAACCCAGCCCTGACATCTTTATTCTTCCCATCCCCAGCTAGCTCTTGCCTTCGAGTCCTGGCTGCTGGCTTGCCCCCAGGACATGCCAGAGCATGTAATCCCCTTTCCATTGGACAGCTAATTCTGGTGTGCTGGCCCCTTCCCTGCTAGTCTCATCTCTGTGCTTACCCCTAAGCTGCTTTCCCAGGTCAGGTGGACAGCAGCAATATTTCTGCTTGCTCTTCCTGAGCAGGAGGATGCTCCATGCCTGTGCAGGGGTCTGAGCGTGAGCTGACTTCAGGAACCAGAACTGTTGTTTATTCTTGATTATTTAAAGTCTGAGGTGCAGCCAGTGGCATCTGGCCCCTGAGCCTGGGGAGAATCAGGGGGAACATCTGGATGTTTTCTGCTCTCCCCAGTGTGGTGGTAGGGGCTGTGGCTGTCTGACCTTCCTGGGGGCCCTTTCCTGCCCTGAGTTACAAATTCTTTGTTGGCAAGCAGTTGTAAACAGCCCAGCTGTATGAATCTTGCTGCTCTAAAGGCTCAACAGGCATCATGCTAGTGAGGAGACTGCTCTGGCAGGCTGATACCCTTGGGACAGCTTGCATTTGTTTCTGCTGTTGCAGGTTTTCTCCCCACTGCTTGCCTTTTGGGTCAGGAAGCTAAAGGGGAGATTTTTCCCTTTACCCATCAAAAAAGCATACCCCCCAGCTCTCCAAATGGACCCTAGGGGTTGCAGATGCCCAGATCTGTTGGAAACAGTGGCTGGTGTAGTTTTGTGCATTGCTTGCAGGAAAACAATTGGTTCTCTGTTCAGCAGTAGACTATTCTAGCAAAGCAAAGTGCTGAAGTCGTGATTATAACATTGAAGACTGTTTGCCAGTAGATGGTAAAACAAACATAAATTGCAGGTCATATTTGTTGCTAGCCTCATCCCTTGTTTCTCCTGTGCCTTGGATAGCTGGACAAGTTGGTAATCTCACCCTTTTGCCACCTAGCTATGGCAGCTGCAATTGGAGGTCTTGCCATCGTGGGCAGCCACAGGGACTGCTTCTGTACCCTTTGCCCTGGATTAATCCAGTTCTTTCCAATAGGGATTGTTTCTGTAGGAGCACTGGACATGATGGGGGCCTGACTTTTTTCTGGAACTGTGTAAAATGCCGATGGTATTTAAACAAGGAGTCCCTGTCAGTGACTAAGGGAGTTGAGACCCTGCTCAGCTTCATCTAAAATGGGTCACGGGTTGCAATGATGATGCAGTGTCCCTGCCAGGCATTTCTGGGAAAAGCCTTGTGTGTGATCTCTGAACTAAGGGATCTTCAAAATGCTTTGTCTCTTTCGGTGCTTCTCTGCTGGGGAAGGAGAAAGGTGGCAGCCTGGAGGTTTGGCTGCAGCCCTGTCACTGAGGTGATTTGGGGGGGCTCTGGGGAAACAAGGATGTATGTGGGGCAGCAGGTCCAGGAGGCCATGCCACACATCCCACCTTCCACGATGCATCCAGAGGCCTCTGTGGGCTTAGGGTCTTTCCAGTCCTCTGTGATGCGGGTTCGTTCTGCCTCAGCTGAAACTGCATCCACCTCTGGGAGCTCATTTGAAATCCAGCTAGAGGGAAAAGGGTGAACAAAATGAAATTGACCTGGTTTTGTTTGCCTGTGCACACAATCCAGGCTCCTGGGCTGCTTTAAGCTCCTAGCCTAGATTAGTAAAAGATAGATTATTTTCACATGGAATTGTCTGGGAAGACAGACAGGTGTGGGATGTTAATTTGCTCTTTGTTGTTGTTGAAAGAAGGGAGGAGTTTTGGAGACTGTTTGCTGTGTGAGCAAGGCAGGTAGGTTTGTGGTGGTTTGTTTTCAAAACAAAGTTGGAGGGATCTACTTTGCAGAGCAAAATGAGCAAGAATGGAAGAAAAGATGTGAATGCTATCTCTGAAGAGCTTTAAAAGTCTGAGCACCTTTGAGATGCTTTAGAAATTCAGAGTTGACCCTGCTCACTTCGTTTAAAAAAAAATACCCCTGCCCCCCCCCCCAATCTGTGGCATTCTTTGTGAGGACTTCTGAAAGGCTCTGAAATGCACTGGCTGCTGAATAAATTATAAACACGCTTCCTCTGGTAGAGCACTTGTTTCAGGCGGCACATCCAAAAGCAAATTAAATACTCGTCAGTGTAATTTCAAGTGGAGCTGTTTGCTTCGTTTTGAAGGATGTGTATTCAAATTATTTATCTTTTTCTCAGGCTACTCAGGAGGGGGCTATCTCTGGCTGAGAGCCTGGATGCGGAGCAGGCTGGAGGGAAGTGCAGGTGTGAGACAACATGTGCTGCTCTGGCCCTGGACTTGTTGCATCACTGAGTGCTGAGCAGTGAGGGCTTGCTCCTGCCTCAGGCTGCCCGTGTTTGGAGAGGGCTAAGGAGGCAAATGATTAAATCATGCTGTTTTTTAAAGCAAGTAGAGCCCAAGTCCCGTGCTTGGGCTGTGGGAGAGCTCCCCTGTGCTTCCCTTGCAAGGCAGGGATGGGGCACAGAGGTGCTGCTGAGTCTCCTCAGAGCAGGGATTTTTCTGTAGGGAGTCAGACTTGTTAAACAAGCTCTTCTTGGCTGCTGTGCTTTGAGAGCAGCCTGGAAATGGCTCAGCAAAGAATTGGGCAGGCCTTGCCAGAGTGGTCCACAAGGAACCCACTGGAGGAATGTTTCACAGCCCAGCACTGTCTCAGTGGCAAAAAATCCCTGGGATGCAACACTCAGAAACAGGGGTGGTGCTGTCCCTGTGCATGCTCGGGGTCCCAGGCCTCCAAAAGCTGGAGATGATGCTCCAGCTCTATGAGTTTGCTGAGCATCAAGCAGCAGTGCCATACACGGCAGAGCTGCAGCACCAGCGTCTCTGAGCTGCATGTGAGGCCTTCTGGGAGCCCAGGAGTGTGAAATGCATGGAGAAAAGTGGGTCCAGGGCTGCTCTAACAGCTCAAATTCTCCACACGTGACAGGAGAAGCAATAGCTGAACATTTATATATTAAGTTATGTAAGGATATAATAGCACTTTATGTTGTAGAGCAATCCAAACTGCACTTCATCATTCCTTCTGCTGGCTTCCTACCTGCAAACTGGATGCATGATATGTCGGTTCCAGCCTGTGTCTGTCCCCAGAGTGAGTTACCAGCTTGATTTCAGAAAAGGCTTTAAGTATATTTGAAACATAAAGGTGAACAGAATCCCCCTGTATCTTTTCCATGAGCAGAGTCCAGTCAGAAATATTACAGATTGATCAGTATTTTATCTGGGAAGGAGGATGTCTGCTTAACATCATTAAGTAGTGACCTTTAAAACTCATATTCTCTTGCAGCCAGATCGGGCAATAGATGGAGCAGAGACGAATGGCAGCAGTGGGGAATAAAATCAATTGTTTGCTGAGATCAGTGCATGTGTGTTTTCAGTGGCGTGGAGGTCCCTGGGCCACTGTTCACCATCTCTTTCTGCACATTTCTTTTTTATAGCAGAATAAATTCTGTTTGGTGCCCAAGATGAATTTTCAGAGTCATATGTCATGTTTTACAAGGGGCTGACAGCACAAATTGGGGGAGAATAATGGTGCCTAGCCCTAACTCACCTCAATGACTTTATTAGATTTCTCATCCAGAAGCAGATGAGCCGGCTGGGTTCTTGGGAGTGTTTTCTGTTGGGAAGCTGATCTGCTTAGTTTCAACTTTAAATTCTGGTGTGTGTAAATGCTTTGCCGGGATTAGGCTGTGAGACATGCTTGGCTGGCAGCACCAGAGCCAGGGGTGAGACTGCTCATCAGGGAGCATGCAGTGGCTTTACACCAGGCCACTCCAGTTCTAGATCTGGGTCCTGCCCTCTTCACTCCTGTTGCCATCTGCCCTTGGGAAAGAGGTGGTGTCAATCCCATGCAGATCTGAGCAGGTTTGCCTTGAATCCTCTGAGTTTATGGCAGCCCTTGGCAGCATGATGATGGGAATCTGCTCTGTCATGCTCTGCATGTGGTCTTGTGTATTTTAAGCTCATGCACATACATTGCTGGTGCTATGAAAACAAGACCTTCTCAAGGCAGAAAGATGGATCATGGCTGGCAAGTGTTGCCCCGTGTGGCACAGGCCCATGGTGATCTCTTCATGCTTTTGGCTGTCATCTTCCAAATCCTGCATCCTCCATGACTACAAGATCATGGAAGGTCCAGCTGCCATGCACAGCAGTACAGTCCTGCCAGACACAGGACAGCCATGTACCACAGTCACCCCCTAGTCTTGCAGGTATTTGTCACCTGGGCATTTGCAGATGGTCAGGGACTTGAGGTGTTTGCAGATGTGTGAGTTGTTGCTCTTTGCCTGAGTTGGCTTTGCTGAAGCCTGGGAGCACTCATGCAGCTGAAACCTCTGCTGGGGTGGCAACTTGAGACCCATTGCAGCACAGCCCCCCAGACCTTGTCTGCACTCCTCTGCTCCCCCCCAGCCTGGCAAGTCCAGCCTCGCAGGGTTGGCAAATCAACCTTATGTGCCATGTGCTTGGAGGGCTCAGTTTGCTGGGTTCCCACGCACTTGGGCTCCTGTAGGCTAAGATGGGCTCAGTAAAGTGGGTCCAGCTCTCGCACTGCTGCCCACAGCTTAACTCAGTGCCTGGCAGGCAGGAGAGATGCCCCAGAGGAAGCAAAGATCAAAATGAGAAGGAAGCAGGTGAAGTCTTGTGTAGAAGGGGTGTAAATCTGTGAGGGGTTTCTGCTGCCCCAGGGCAGTAGGTGACTGGCAGGTCCTGTTCCCATGGGGCTGCAGTCAGTGACGTTACTCCTGCCAGCAGCCTGGAGCTGGATCCAGGAACATAAATCCCAGTTTGGTCTTCCATTTCTGTTGCCTGCAACCCTGGGGCTCCCAGTGCAGCCTGGAGCATCTGTGTGGGCAGTGGGGATGCTGTTTGGGATGTGGAGGGCAGAGGGGAGGATGAGACAGGGCAGAGTGAGCTTGGCCAGTCTTGGTGGCATGAGGGTTATTCTGGGGCTGGATCCTGTGTACAGACACATGGCATAAGGACACGGTGATTCACATCTGGTGGAGGAGGGGAGGAACAGGCTCTGTACTAGCCCAGAGCTGTCTCCACTACTGCCAAGACACAGTGCAGAGTCATTTACAGGGTAACATGCTTTCAAAGATGAGCAGGGAAGCACTGCATCTTTTTTATGTCCCTCTTCTTTGACCTCTGAGAGACAATGGTGAGAACTTGGTGCTCATTCCCATGCATTCAGCGCAGAGGCAGTTTGTTGTTTGACAGCGAGACAGTCGCTCATCCAAACCAGAAGCACAGGGACAGTGGCAGAGAGGACCTGCATCACAAGGAGGGTTGGCAGGACCTAGGGACAGTGGGAGTGACACAGATACCAGCTTTGGTCTCCTCTCCTCTCTAAGGACAGAAATAGGGGGTTTCCCCAATCCCTGAGTAAATACAGCAGTTGGCATGGCGGCTCTGTGCCCCTGAGCTGGGGTGCATTTGCTCCTTGTCCCAGGGCCATGGTTTCCCTGGGAAGTGAGGACAGAGTACCTGTGTCTTCGGAGAGGATCTGGCTGACTTTTGGATGTCTTTGCAGAGCTCAGACAACTCTGAAAGCAGAAGGTTACCCTAATTTATAGTCTCTGGATTTATGGGAGGTATATATCAAGGGAGAGTGTAATAGCTTTCATGTGGCCCATCAGCAGAGGGGCGACCATCCTGAAGTTGCTGGGAGCAAGGACAGCTGTGGGATCATTCACCAGTACAGCTGCTTTAACTCTTTCGTGTTAGGAGCAGAGAAGAGACAATCCTGCCACTCTCACAGTGGTGTTGCAGCTTGCTCCATGCACTGCTTGCAAGCAGATGTGGAGTTTGGGCTGGGAGGAAGCTGGAGGTGGTATCCAAAGTGGATGGGGAACTTAAGAAGTGGAGATTTCCCAAAGCTGATCCAGTGCAGCATGTGGGGCCAGAGATCTTGCTGATTCCCACCAGACTCCCTGCCCTGCCTGGGGGACCATCTTGCAGGTGTCCTGTCCCATGCACACCCTTTTGCCATGCTCATGCCCCCCACCATGGGCATGTTTGACCTTTCTGTCCCTCCCTGCATCCCTACCTGGAGCTGGTACTGCTGTTGCTGGGCTCTCTCTGCCCCTTGGCCCAGCACTGGGACCTGCCCCAAGGTGTCTCTTCAGCCAGCATAATTTCTTGGTGCTCATACCTGTGAAAATAGCTTTGGTGTCCCTTGGTTTGTCTGACAAGCAGAAAGCTAAAAGGGCAGATTAGCTCCCGTTTCAGTCCCCATAGCTCTTCTAAGCAGCCAGCGAGCCCTTAGGAGGGTGGGGATAGAGCTGTGAGGTCTAAGCTCTGCTGCACAAGCCCTTTCCTTCTCTCTGTCCTGTGGTGCAGTGCCCCATTGCCCCCACCCAGAGCTGCCCCAGGTGAAGCCCTGGACGTGGAGGTGCCCTAGGCAGGAGAGAGTTGAGTTGAGCTGGTTGTGGGTGGAATCACTCTGGCTCTGTTTGCTTTACCTAGCAAGAACACAGGGTCCTGGGTGTCAGCCCCATCTAGCATGCACCAGGTATTCGTAGCTGGAAGTTTGTCTGGGAACTGGGGATCACAGCAGCTGCTGACTGCAGCGGCAGCATCCCAACAGGAGCTGCTAGATAAGCCCCAAGTAGCACAGAGGCAAAAAAGGCTCCTCTGGGTTCAGTGCCTGGCAATGCTGGGGCCGGGAGAGTTGTATGGACTGACCTGAGCTGGATCAGAATGTATTCCCTGCAGAGGGACCAGCAGAATAACTCTCTTTCTGACTCATTCCTGAGGCTGCAGGCAGAGCCTGTAGCAGCTGATGGGTGCTGAGGCACTGGAAGTAGCCGGGAAAGGGAAAGGTGGGAGCATGGGTGGGTGTAAGCAGCGTCCCAGACACTGACTGCTGCATCCATCAGCACCACCAGCCCCATGCAGGACAGAGAGCATGAGCCTTCCCCACATGTCCTAAAAAGAATAAATGGCTGGAGCATCTCAGCTCCCTGAGCCTTTGCTCTCACTGTGCAGACTCCTGAAATCCGGAAGAATCACCTGGGTTTTCTTCATGGACACAGCAGGGCAGGCTGAGCCCTTTACAATTCAACTGACCCCACCAACTGGAGTTGCACTTTTAGAGCTGCTTTTCTGCGGGTGTAGGAGGATGATGGTTGCAAAGCTGCTATTCCTGGGGCCCAGGCTCTCCCGTCATTCCTCCTCCTCTGCAGTCCCTGTGTGGAAATGGCTGTTAGAAGATGTTCCGCTTCTTTAGCAGTTCAAGAGCTTCAGCAGTTACAAAACCTTCTCTTTAAAAATTCATGCTGTTCTGTATCATGTTAAATATTTATTCTTAAGGAACAATGTGTTCCCCCTCCCCCATTCTGCTATGATACCTATTTTGCATATGAGCTGATTAATAATTAAGTATCTACATTTTATTTTGACTAACAGAAGATATGCTTTAGCCAATTGGATGTCTGCTGTGTTCTGCTGAGCTGTGAATTCACCTTCCCTCTCCAGACCAAGGGATCCTCTTTGGTTGCGTCTTGGAGCTCTTCTGCACTGGGAATCCAAGCTAGCCGTGGCCAGTCCTGGACCACTTTCATATCTGTAACGCTGCACAGGCCATGCTCACCTAGCCGTGGAGAAGACTGTAGAATCACCCCTTCCCTTTACACCCAGCAGGAAGCAAGGGTGGTTTTTTCAGCCCCAGCTGTGGTTTCTCCCTGCCTTTGCTATCTTCAGGTGAAGGGGATGCACTTTTTCTAATGGAGAGGTCTCCCCTAGGCTGGGGCAGGAAAAGGTTGGTGCTGATCTGGACAGGCAGCCAGGATGGCCCATGGCAGCAGTGAAGGCCTGGGTGCCAACTTTCACCCCTGCTGAAGCAGGAAATGGGGAAAGAAATTGGGTGTCCTGGGCCAAAGTCAACTGTATGCCAGCTGGTTCTGAGTGCAGAGCTGCTGCTGAGCCACCAAATGGATCTAAGACAAACATCAGATGATGGCATGAGGTCTCAGAGGACAGTTTCTTCCAATGCAGCTTTGAGCTCCTGTAGCCCTCTCTGGAGAAGCCACTGCTGAAGCTGAGACCCAGACTCCCTAAATGATTCGCTGGTGTGGAAGGGAAGGCCTGTGTCCTTGAAACAGGGACCTGGCCTAGTGATACAAACAGAGCTAATTAGTCCCTTAGCCCCACTGGATGCACACTCCTTTGGAAGTGGTCAGTAGGTCCAGCTCCACAACTGGATCCTCCCTGCACAGGAATTTTGTGCAAGAGGGAAGCAAGGTGTCTACAGCTTAGTGGGACTGGGCACACAGCAACTGGACCTCAGCAAAGCTGTGCAGGTGCTGAGTGTGCACTTCCTGACAGGTATGGGACCCTTTCCCTGTAAAGCCAGCTCTGGTAGACAAGGGGTAACTGGAGAAAAAGACCTCTTGGCAACCTGGGACCCAGTCCTGCTGCAGGGGCAACTCATGGCAATGGTACACTGACACTGCTAAGCTCAGGAACAAGGGCTAAGGAACGAGCTAACACAAGGGCAAACTGCTCCCTAGGATTATAAGGAATTAATCCTCCTAAGAAAACTGGATTACTATTCAGGAGAGATGCTGAAAAAAGAGCATTTGTATTCTGTGGGAGATTTTAATGTTAGCCCCCTCTTCTCCCCGCCCCAGATTTCCCAAGGAAGAACAAAAATAACTCTTAAGTTTTCCCATGGAAATACAATCCTGGCTGCTCTGCAAAGATGGGAGCATCTTGTTTTCTGTAATTCCCAAGCAGAGTGATTCTTTTCACCAGTAAAAATTAAGCTTCAGGATCCATTTTGGAATAGATGTTTGAGTGTTCAGGAAACAAGAAGATTAAAGCAAACTGTGTTGAGGTGTTTGTTTGGGGAGCTCTGTCAAAATAGACGTGATTCCTCATTGTGGTCCCTTTCAGGAGTGCTGCATTTTCTAAATGCTCTGTCTAAAGCATCTCAGCTGGCTCTACCCTTTAGACTGGAATTACAAAATGAAGACACTGTGCAAGACCGAGACTTACTAAAGCATTTGGTGCAGAGTCACATGAATTCTTTTTCTCAGACTGAGTTTTAACAGTCTGGGTTGTAAGCACTGTCATAAAGAGCAAAGATTGCCTGGGGTGTTGTAAATAGGGGGTGACGATGGGTAATAGCAGAGCACAGAGTGGGGTGCCGAGTCTGGGCATGGAGTGCAGGGGACGCACATGACAATTGGTGTTTCTTATTTAACAGCTTCATTAGTGAGCTGGAGGCAGGCACACGCAGCATGGCAATGAAAGGCGCAGATGGTGCTGAACTGGGAGGTGTTGCAAACAACAGTTCAGCGTGTGATGCAGAGTGCCTGGGAGAGGCTGGAAAATCAGGCACGATAAGGTGACGCTCAGCTCACAAGCAAATGGGCCAGGATAAAGATGGCCAAGGGCAAAGCTGGCAATGAAACAGCAATGAAGGCCAAGGCAAGAGATTGCTCAGGAGGTTAGGTGGCAGGTTTCATTTGCCACACAGTGCACGTGCTGCAAAACTCTCCTTCTCTTCTTCAGCAAGGGGAAGCTGTGTGCATCTGCATCACTTTGTCTCTCTGGCCACATTGAGTTCAGGGCACTGTTAACAGCAAAATCTTGAAAACCTGGGAGTAGAGAGGGCAGCAAGAGTGAGCAGGCCCTGGGGGATAAGTAGCTGTGTGCTGTTTGCTTTGCTGGGGTGTGCTGTGTGCCTCTGCATGAGTATGTATTTTAAAATCTGCCTTTAGGAGGGGAAGGGACCATTAACGTAGAAGTCTTGCCTTGAAAGGGCAGTTCTGGTGGTGTCAGGCACTGGCTATTGGATATACAGGGCTGTAGGATTATCTTGAGGACTCAGAGCTGGGACATCTAATGACAGAGTTGCAGTCCCCAGGCCTGCTGTGCTGCAGGGACTGGCTGCCACATCCCTCACATCCGTCAACTGAGGCTTTTTCCTGTGGGGCTTTGTTGAAAGAGAGATGGTACATGGGGCCAGCAGTGGAGTGCCCCAGACATGCCATGGAAGAATGGGAAATACTTGCAAAGGCAGGTGCAGAGCCTTGCCTGTCTCTGTGCCAAGGCTGTGTGCATCAGCAAGAGCTCTCTAAGAGGGCAAGATCTCATGTTTCCCACTGGTAAGGCTTGGGAGCAGCAATGTGGGAGATGCACTGCAGGCTGGTACAGGTGTTTGGCCCTGCTACACTTGCAAGATTGGGTGTGGGAATGCAGCTTGTGTTTTGGACAGTCTGACTTTGAAGGCACCTCTAGATGGAGGAGCTGCTGTTTCCCTCCACCATTCGTGGTTGTGGTTAATCACTGACTCATCTAATTTCTGATTTGAATTCTCTGGCTGTAACCTTAAGCCACTGGATCTTGCTTTGCCATCCTCTACTAGATTAAAGAGCCTTTGAGTACCCTGTAGTTTTCTTCCCTGAAAGTGCTTAGGTACTGTTATCAGGTCACCTCTTTTAGCTTGTCTTTAGAGAAGAGACAGATTATGTGTCTTCAACCTCACACCATTTTTCCTGGCTGTTGGTATCAGTTTAGGTTCTTTGCAACTGCTCCCCCTCTTCAGTGGGGGCTGGATCCCCTGGCTGTAACCAGGTTTGTGCCTCTTTCTGAATTTACTTGGGATGGTTTTGCACTAGAGTGATACTGTGATGCTGCCTTCCTTGTTGCAGTATGGGCAAATTCCTTCCGGACTTGCAGAAAGCTACCGATGTGTGATCATGTCTATTGCTAGTGTTCATTCCCAGCACTTGTGACTTGAGCTGTGGCACTGGCTGGATGCTGCATTTTTGATGAGCAATTACTGTTTTCAGTCATGCCCTGGCAGATTCGCAGACCTGGGGAGCAGGAAGAGTTGGATCTGGTGCATTTGGATTTGGACAATGAAGTTTTATTTTACTTTATTCCTCTCCGTGTAAAGCTGGCTGGCCTAGTGCCAGCAGCTCTCCCATCCTCTCTTCTCTGCTTGGACAGCAGCAGCCTCTCTCCCTCCTTCCTCTGCATTTAACCCCCACTCAATGCCAGTGCTTGGCGCATGGGATTGGAGGGGCTTTCAACCTTGTTTTCTCCCAGCCTGGAAGGAGGCAATGCCTGCAGCCTCCAGTCTCTCACTGGAGATTTCAAACCGTAGCTAATGCCTGGGGCCCAGGCGTTAAAGGGATGTGGTTATAATGGTCAAAATAGAGGTGAACTGGCTTTACTCCTACACATCTTTTCCCTCCAAAGGGAGGGAAATGTTGTTCTCCAGGAGGGGTCAGAAATCCAGGCTCAGCTGGAGAAAGAAGATAGGCCAGGGCCTTAGACCTCCCAAGAGAGCTGGAGACTATGGGCAAACCAGGGAACTACTTGCACAGCCTAAGCCAGTAAGGCAATGACCCTGCACACTGGCACTGTGCATCCCTGATAGTTCTGCTGGGCTGCATCTGCTCTCAGCATCCCAGCATCCCAGCTCATTTCTCCTGCTGGCAGAGAAAAGTCAGCTGTGGCTAGGATAATGAGGATAATGTGCCAGTGCCAAGGGAGAGCGGCATCAAGACTTGGACTGGAATTGACCCGGGACCTGTCTACAACTTGCAGGGACCAGGGATTGCCCTGGTGTGCACTCAGCCACCTGCTGCTCCCTCCCAAGCCAGTCATCACTCCTCAGTTGTTCTCAGAGCATGATTGCCCTTTACTTTGCTGTGTGGATTACATTATCAGATCGGTGGGTTAGCAGGTCCCACTTTTTTGTATCATCACTGGGAGCTTTGGTAGGTCCAGGAGAAATTCCCAGTAGCCTCCTGGACATGGTTTTCCCGGGATGTTGATCTAGAGCCATAAGAGTCCTTCAGTGGGCCTGCGTTCAAGGGCAGTGTCAGTTTTAGTTGCCAATTTTAAGTAGAAGGTGCCTAAATTGCAGGGACATAGAAGGAACTGCAGGTTTGTATGCACAACAGGCACACGTGGTGTGTAGCAAAGGCAGATGTACCTGTGCACAGTAGTTTCTGCCTCTTCTTTCCCTGTCCTGCAAATCTGTCTAGTGGAAATCTTTCTCCTTTGTTCACACTGAGCTCCATGAGTTTTGCAGAAATATTCCCTTTTGCTGCAAAAACACAGGCAAAGTGAAAAATCAGCATTTTCATAGCACTCAGGTCTGGGGCAGGGGGAATAGATGAGCAAGGCTGGGAGTGGATCAGGAGCCTTGCTGATAGAGGTCAGCACCTGTTCTTTGGCTCAGGGCCCTTTTCTGAGATTGCAAATGCTGCCCATGGCAAACCTGAATGGGTGGACGGCTTTCCCTTGGGCTCCCAGACCCAGGACCCCTGCCTGTGACCTGGCCCATCCTCTGCTGCCGTTGTCCTTGCTAGCCCCAGCAGGCAGGCTAGGCTGCAGTTCCCTGTCTGCAGAAGGTGAGAAGAGGCATGAAAGTGCAGAGGTGATGGCTTGGCAGATGTCTGAATGGAGACAAAACTCAGACAGTTGGGCAACGGTGTTTTATTTTAGACAGAATGGGCTCAGATCCTACAAAACCTCCATCCTGGGAGGGATGACATCCACACACCTGTGGTCCTCCCACAGGAGCCTGGTCCTGCTGTCCTCCTGTGCTGAGCTTCTTGGTGTCTGTCTCCTTCCCAAGGCATATCGTGACTCTGAGCTTTACTTTCCCTGTTGTCCATGTCCCTACATGGATGCTGAGCTCTTCCTGTTGTCCCCATCAGCAAGGAGAGCAGTAGGGGGTAGAGGCACCAACAATGTCATGGCTGGTGCAGAAAGCAGGAATGAGCCTGAGCTTAGCTGGAGGAAGCTCAGGTCCATATCTCACTTAGCCGGGAGCTTGTTCCCACTCCAGCTGACAGACAGGGAGTTACACTTGGGTCTGCACAATACCTCCAAGCAGGCACTGCTTGTTCTCCTTTTCCATGCTTGGCCATGCTTTCTGCAGGAGTTCCTCCCTCCACAGAGTCTGTAACACCCATTTCAGGCATTTCCATGGGTTTCAGGTGAAGGCAGGCCAGGGTTATGCTAGCAGCAAAGCTCTCCTAGACAATGTATAGGGAAGGCTAGCAACTCCTTCCTCTATTATTCTCTGTGCCAAGCTTGTCTAGTGGGAAAGTCCCTTCTTTAAATAGCAGACAGTGTTTTTAGGTTGCAGAGTGGTTTTGCAAAGAATTACATAAAGGACTCTTGCTGCAATTTCTGAGCTTGAGGCTCAGGCTGTGAAGTGGCTGGAAACATGGCCAATGCCACACAGCCTGTTCTCCTCAGCAGAGACTAGAGCCACAGCTGCCTCCTGAGGGACCTGCCCTGCCATCTACAACTGGTGCTTGTGATGGGGCTCATGGAGACCTGGGCTAGCCTTTGCATGGATGGCGTTGGTGAAAAGTGCCATGCCTCCTGGGAGGGCTGTCAGACCACAGCCTTGACATATGGTTCCTACCATGTGTGCCATGCCTGTGCTGCTCCTACGCTGGGAAGACACAGTGTGATGGTGCCAGCTGGGGTACACTGCTGTTTTAAGTTTTGGGTCTGTAAGTTCCTCTGACTGAAGTCAGCTGAGCCAAGTGGCAACAGGAATGCCAACAGTGTGAACCAGAAGAAGCAGAAGGCACCCTAGGTCTGCACAAGAGCAGATCTTAGGGACTCCAAACTGGAGTCTTGGGACTTCCAAACTTGGGACTTCCAAACTGGAAGATAAGGTCACACCAGCACCATGCAGGAGATCAGACCTGCATGGGGCAGGCTTCCTTCCCAGGAGGCGAGAAAAGCAGTCAGCAGGGTCATCTGCCTTGCACAAAGCTGTGGGTCCCATTCTTATCATGGCTACACCAACCCCAGCTCAGATATCTATTTTTGAGTTGGCTGCCTTTTGGAATGGCTCACAGCTGTCAAAGCCCATGCAGTGAAACACCTGAGTGAAAAGGGCTCTTCAGACTGGTGAGCAAAGGTTAGATAAAGGGTTGGTGTCAGGAGCTGGAGCTAAAGCACATGTTATTTAATGGGAACAGGAGCTAACTGCTATGCCAAAGGGGATGGCAGGTCTGGTATCACTGGCAGGTTCAGTAGACAAATTTTGCATTTTCCTCTTGATCAGCACTGAGCTTGAAGCAGAATTAAATCAAGGTAGTCTCTGCAATGTGGGAGGTCAGGGAACATGATTGTCTTCTAGGGCTTTCCAGCCAGTTACGGTGGACTGGGAAGGGATGCTGCCTTAGGGACAGGTTTATTTTCCCCATCTCCTGCATGGCCAGACCCCTCTACTTGCCCCATGGAACACACAGTTGCTGGAGATCAGTGACCAGGCTTGTGGGCTCCATCCCTTGCTCTACAGAGGACTGCAGTGGACTGCATGTTAAGAGGAGGTAGATCCTCATTGAAGGCACATACCTTGTCCCAGACACTGTTCCTGACCCTGTGGTGGTCCAAATGAGCACAGATCTGCTTCAAGCCCAGCTTTGCAGAGGACTGCTAATGTGTGTGTGAAATGGCAATATGGCAATGGCTGAGCTGTGGCCAGGGGCTGTTATGTGCAGAGAAATCAAGGTAAACACAACGCAATTGGGGAATAAAAAAAAAGATTTTTAAAAAATTTTAATTAGTTTTATTTCTTTTCATATTGCAGATCTGCATTTTCTTTTTGTCTTACAGGCTTGTGCTGCTAAAGTGGTTATTTTGTGCTTGTTTCTTTAATTAGTTTCTTAGCAGTTTCCCAGCTTTTCCATAGAGACTTTTTCTTCTCAAGAAGTTTATTTCTTAAGGCTGGTCCTTAAAATGCTCATCCATACTGAAAAGCAGTGCCAAAACCCATGGAAAAACTTTGCTGTAGGAATGATACAGACACATTTGCTGAGCAACAAATTCCGCTTTCTGATGCACTGAGGACTCTCTCAGTGAACGAGCCAAGGGGCTTTGATTTCACCATATCCGATCAGCAGAGTTTGCAGGCTGAATTTATTGGGACTTCAGCTCCCCAAGCAGTTAAATGCTTTAGAAAAGCCTTCCTAATTCCCTGCTTCATTTGGAAATGTCAACTTGTATGTACAAGAATTTTACAGCAACTTTTTGCATTGAAAACGGAGATAACTTTTTAATGTTAACAAGGAATCAATTTGTTTTGAATGTGCACAGATTTTATGCCACTAAGAGAAGATTTTTTAATATATATAATAAGCCCATGGTATTGTCTGTGTTTTGAATAACCTGTATCTCTCTTGTTGCCCTGCCTCAGAAAAGATGCTGTAGTAAAGGAAAAGCCTGTGAGAAGGACAGCCAGGATGACCAGAGGTACAAAATATGTCTCGGATGGGAAGGGACCCTTGTAGAGGTTTTTACACTTTGAGACCTTTTACACAAAGGTCTCCAAAGCAATGAGTGGGGCAGGGCAGATAAGCAGAGAGTAATTTTTAACACTGGTAGCACTCAGTAAAATGGTGAGCCTGGAGCCTCACAGCACATCCATGACTTCTGGAAATCTGTGCCCCAGGATGCTGTGGGAGTCAAAAGAGAGAGTTTAAAGAAAGGAAAGGCAAACTGGCTTTCCAGGATCCATTGGCAGCCATACAGCGGTTGGTTCATATGCAATCCCAATTTTGGAAATCTCCTAACTGCTGACCGTTACCTCTGACAGTGTGTCAGGGAAAGAGCTATCAGATTCCTGCCCTGTTTATCCCTCTCTTACTTATGTGGAGGCTGCTGGCTGTGTCAGAGACAGGATGAAAGCTCTGATGATCTTTGTTCTGGTTCAATATGCCAGTTCTTGTATAAAAAAAGAAGTAAAAAAAGGGTTCACAGGAACAGCTAACACCCAGATTCAGAGCTGCTTTGGTGTTGCAGAAACAGAGATTTAACTTTTAGAAGCTTGAGATTTTTTTCTGTCTCTTATCTGTCTCCTTTTTAAATGGTTTTCTAAAATTACAGTAAAGCATCCTACGGGTGGGGTTTTTTTTCTGGTTGGTTGGAGTCTGTGCTGGGGTGGGAGTCGCTCTGACTGGACCACCAGGTGCCTTTAGCAAGATGCTGTCACCATGGGACCGCTGTCCTGCGTGTGCCAGCTTGGCCTGGAGATCTCACCTACCTGTTGACAGGGTTAAAAGAATAAAAGTAAGTTTGGCTGATTTCACCAAAGTCAAAGGGATCCTCCTACTGTCAGCCTTCATAAACCCATTACAAAAAGTTAATGTAACATATAGTGAAAGCCAACCAGCAAACCCAGCTCCACTCCCAGATCTCAATCTGGATGAATCCCTCTGGCCTCTGCTTTGCCACAACCACCCCTCCTAGCATGTCCTCCTGGACAAAATGAGAGTGGAGACACCATGTGCCTGTCTGGCAGTGCTTGGATGTGCCCTTGGCAAGGGGAACCACAGAGCTCAAATGCAGGATCCAAAGATGTCCTGGGAACTCTGGAGTCATTTCCATCCACATCACAGACATCATCTCAAGGATCTTTTTATTCTACTACTGTTGGAGCTTCCTTATATTGGAGTCTTGCCACTAGTCTTTGAGTATCTGCAGATCTGCTAACGAAATGCTCTTAAGCTGATTTGAGAAGAAATCTCTGATGAACATGAGGAACCCTCAAGCGCTGATTTTCAACCGATTTACCTCTTCTTGCAAGAGGTAATTGAACAGCGGTCATGAAGACATATTGTAACATTTTGCAGATTACATGCACACTGTAGGAGGTCCTTGGTGTCCTCTCACAGTCTGAGTCCAGTTTTCCCTCTCCTTACCAGCATGCCTTGCCACAGAAACCTTTTCACTACTTAACAAAGAACTTGCAATAAGAGTATTTCAGAAGTCATTGTCTATTTAATATTTGTAACAACCCTGGAATTCAAATTAAGTTGCAACAAATTAGCACATGGGTGGTTAAAGTGTTATTACACAATTTCTAAATTACCTTCCTGGAACCCTTCTTTTTCATGGTTTCGTAGCCCCTTATTGCAAAGCTCTGATGTTGCCTTATGGCTCTGTACTTCAGCACTCACCCTGAATTTACTTCCACTCGTTTCCTTAGTCACTCCAGCAGGAATGTGTTGTCCCCCTGACCTTGACTTGCCACAGTTTGAGCAGGAAGGTGGCATGCTGATCTCTCCCACGTTTCTGACCCAGGTCAGCATATAGCTTGACATCTCCAACATCTTGGAGTGCCCCAGGATTAAATAAGTGGTCTATAACAGCCAGTTAAATCTGTTATTTGGATTGAAAGTGTCACTGGCTTTAGGATATGTGTACAGATATCTGTATAAGTAATCTCAGTGAGTTCTTGGGCTAGACGTCACCTTCTTAACTCCCAGGCCCACCAAAGCCTGGTATAGTTGTTATACCTTCCTCTCACCTCCCTGATCTCTTGTAAACAGCTACCGCCTCACTACCAGACCTGCAGGGTTCTCTTTCTGTTCCCCTTCTTGTTTGCCAAGACACCAGAATGGCCATGAGCACTTCCTTCACGGCTTCCCAAGATGTCACTTGCTAATGGAGATGATGTCTTCTGATGCCAGTGTTTGAGTTGCCCAAACCAGCTGTCACATCATGGTGCTCATGATTCATACTGGCTTGAGAGGTGTGTTAAAAGATGCTCACCTACTCTGTCCCTGCAGTGACCTACATGTACCAGTTCCTTGCAGAGGTCCAGCTTATCATTCTCCAAAGAAAAAGGTAAAAGAGTAGCTGTTGTGTTTAGCACAAAAGTGAAACAAGTAAAAGCTGTCTTTGTAGCATCAAAACTTTGCTGCCGCCTTCTAGGTTTCTATTCTCTGGCAGGTGGACTGGCACACAAACCTGATCAAGATTTAATTCAACCTGTGACTTGGGCATGGTCTCTGTAGCTTGTCCTGCAGCCCTTCCCCAGGAGGCAGTGGCACATTTACCACAAGCCATCAGCCACCCTTGTGTGCATCTTAGCATGGGCCAAATTCCAGCTAGCTGGCTGTAGGGGAGTTGTTGTCCAGGCAGGAGCCATGTCTTGGCTATTTTTTATTGCTGGAACATGCATTTGTTCTATCAGGTGGTGTGGAGAAGGGCAGCTGTAATGTACCCCTGTCCCCGGTCTCACTGTATACCCTGCCAACCCTGGGAGAGAGCAAACTCTTTTCTGTGTTTCTGTGGATGATGAGTGCACAGTGTCTCCTGGGTTTGCAATGTGGGGGAAGGTGTCCCAACCAAGAGCTCTGAACACCTCCCTCTGCCCTTGCTTAAGCTGGGATAACATTTTTGCACTCCCCTATGCTTATGCTTAAATAGATTACCAACACATTTGTATGTGCTATGTCACCTCCCAAATACTGCTTGCTCTCTGCCGTGCTGGAGCATTACAAAGAATGCACATCAGCATGTAGGCTATGGGTTGCCACCCTGGGCTGCTGTCAGGGACTCTGTGGTGTCACAAGTTTATCCCTTCCCCTTACCCTTGATCAAAACCATTGGGATGACTGAAGGCTCACATGCCAGGCAGCTTCATGTCCCACCTCAGAGTACCTCCCTTGCAGCACTAGCACTGGGTGTGCAAGGATGTGGACCCCAGGGATGCTGGGGCAGCCCCTGGCTGCAGGGAGATGGAGCTCCTTGGAAGGCAGTAGAAGCCAGGGGGACGCATTCCCCTCTCTGCTGGTGTACCTTGCTGTGGACAAGGCACTGTCCCCACATGCATGCGGCAAAAGCCATCTTCCTGGCACTGAACCTTGTCCTTGGATGTGAATGGCTCAGCACAATGCACAGGCATCGCAGCACCCAGCTCGCTGTGTTTACTCCTGGGAGAACAGCATCAATACTAGGTGAATATTAATACTAACAGGAGGAGACAGGACCATTGTTTACCCTGCTTTTGTTAATCAGTTTGTTTCCATTCGTGATCCCAAAATGAAATTAAAAGGCTCTGTTTACATTGCTGAATTATCATCTGTTCCAGCAGGTAAAGCACTTTGGCAGAGAATTAATGGAGCCATGGACAGATTTGTGTCAAAAATATGTGCATATTTTCCCACTGAAAGATTTGTTTGAAATGAGCTGGAATCTCATGCCTTTGTTTTTAAATAAAACATCATCCACCAACCATGCACACATGCTGCTGGGATGCTGTGGCCCTGAAACAAGTTCACCTTTAAAACAGCTGAGTTGAAGGCTTTTCTTGTGCTAGATTCAAGGTGATTTTCCAAGGCCAAAGATGGCCTTGGAGAGTAGCTTAAGGGTTCAGAATATGCTTGAAGGAAAAATCCAGTCCTGATGCCAAAGACAGACAGGAGAGTATGCACAGGGCTTCAGTTTGTTCTCAAGAGCTTGTGCTAAATTGTGCTGGAGGGAGGGAGGATGGGTATTTCTGTCTCAACAGCAAGAGCCAAATTATTTTCTTCGGTGCCGCAGTGCAACCCAGCACAGAATGAGGCCCTTGCACCTGCCTCAGAAGGCTAAAAAATCCAATTCTGATCATTTTTGCTCCAGCAGCACTAAATTTATAACCCATCGCAAGGAAGACAAGATCTAAAAACCAATTTAGCAAAAAACAGGCTTTGCAACTAAAAATTAATGCTTCGAATGGCCTAAATGAAGCTTGAAAATAGCTTTTTTTCTGCTTCAACCGATGATTCACGTGCCTATTTGCAAACAATTCAAATGCAGTAAATTGAGAGGAAATATAAATCAACTTCCTAAGTGAAGCTGCATAAATCCAATAAATGATTGATGAGAGAATCCTGTTTTAAGATGCTGCTGTCTGTCTCCAGTGCTGAGGCAGAAAGTAATGGGGCCTTCGTCTTTTTGGGCCATGCCAAATGAAGCAAGTTTGCACCAGCTTCTGATCCCCACTCAAGGTCAGATGCAGCTTTCTCTCTCCACCTAGCCAAGCTGCCCAAAAAGAGAACTGCAAAATAAGGCTGTGCTCACCCAAGGACCTGTCAGAGTTACATTCTCTTCCCCAGGGGAGAGAAGGGGAATGGACTCACTGGTTGTGCTGCAGAAGAGCCAGAGCTTGCAGTGCAATCCTGCAAAGGGTTCGGTTGTCCCAAGGAAATGTGGCTAATGGCATGGACCCACTCCTGCAATACATCAAAAGCATGGCTCAAGCCAGCCAGGGTATCTCTACCTGGTTTCAGGGCAAAGGAGCTGAGGTCTGACAAATGTTGGCTCTGCAGCATGACCATACCACATGATATACATGACCATACCACATGGTATACGTGACTGTACCATACCTGCTCTTACGGCAGATCTGGGGCTGGACATGCCATGGTGAGAAGGTCTTTCCCCTTTTGTGCTCTGTGCTGCTCTCTGCATGTGGGGACATGTGTCCTGCTGGCACAGGGGAAGTCTCAGTTCTGATCTTGGAGCACAACTGCAACAGCAAGGGCAGCTGGAAGGGTGGCTGGAGTTGACATTTTCCCAGAGCTGATGACTGTGGCAGATGAATGGGAGCACAGAGACCTGAAGACATACCCAAAAATTTACCCAATTTCCCAAATCCACCCAAGGCTCCCTGCATACTGCAAGCTATCCTGGGGCTGCTGGTGCACTGTGGTATCCAAACCTTTGCCTGGAGGTGCAGGGATAACCCACTGTATATGGGAGCTGTTCACCAGGAAGGGGATTGTTTCCAGAACACATTCTAATATGTAGTTCTTAGTCTTCATTCCTTGTTCTCCATGTGAGCAGCAGCATCAGTGACTGTTCCTGGGGTGCTGGGAGGTGTGTGCTCTTGTCCAGCTCTGCTGCTGGCATGGAGCCACGAGTGCAATGTGCTGGACAAACAGCCATGAGACCCCGTGTCTCTAAGAGAGCAGCTTCTGACCTGGTGACTGATGTGAGCACCAAGCCTGCATAAAGCCTGTGAGCACCACTGGCATAAATCAGCATCAGTGGAATGAGGTGGCTCATCTCTGCTCCAGGTTTCCCTGTTTGAATTTGGCTCTGGCACAGTTTTCGTGAAAAATTTATTTTGTGAGAAAATGGATTTTCACTCAAGCTAGGCATTTCTGCATAAAATAATGTTTGTTTTTCCCTTTTTTCTTCTATGATACAGTTCCCTTCTTTTCTTCTCCCACCCTCTTCCAAAGAGACAAGCACAAAAATAATTCAGAAGCAGTGTTAATTTTTTCAGTGGAAGTGTCTGGATTTGGGTAACATCAGACTGCATATTTTTAGAGAAAATATTTTTCATCTAAACAGAAGAAAAGTCAGTTTTCAGAAATGAAACCAACAACTGTTAGTGTAGTGGGGAAATCATAACTATATGGTGAATAGTTTGCAGAGAGAAATTGGAATCTGTAACCGGCCAGCCTGCAGCACAGGAGGAGGGTGCTGTGCCCCACCCAGCCCCTCGGCTCTACAGCCCTGACCATGCAGAGCCATAGGTGGAGTGGGGACAACTGCATCAGTGGCCTTGGGTCCCTCCTTTTGCTCATGGTCAAAAGCCCAAAATGATGTTCTCCCTGATGGGATTCACTGCAACCATCCTCCAGCTCTCACTAGGCTGTAGTCAGTCCTGCTTTTGATCCTAATGAGGCTGGATCAAACACCAAATTAATCTACTCTGGTGACAAACAGCATGTTGTGCACAGGAACAAGAAGGCAGTGTCTGGGGTCCCAGGGGATGCCTGCTCTGTAATGGAGCTGATTTCCACACAGCCCACATAGGCTACCTGCTGCTGGGGAGATTGCCAGCCCCCAGTGCCCTAGATTTGGCTTCCTTTTGCCCTATTTCTTTCTGGCCCATTGACAGGCTGAGGACAGCTCGGCTTTCCAAAAGCTCCATGTGACAGAAGTTTCTTACAAAGGCAAAGGCTTTGCTTCATCAAGCCATGATGGATAGCCCCTGTATCCACCTCGGCACAAGTAAGCATCCCTCAGCAGGCAACTGTGGGTCCTCCATCCTTTGGGTGTTTGGCTCTGTTGATGCAGGGCTTGGGGCCAGCATAGGGAAGCCCAGTTTCTGGGCTGTGGCCATGAGACAGCAACAGAGGATCAAGCAGCAATTTCTGAGACATGCAGAAGAAAGTGTCCCACATTCTCACCCATGTGTTTTGGGGGACAGAGACTGCATCTCCCCACACAACCCTTTGCCTTTCTCACAGCTGAGATAATCAGCGGGAAAGGTCTTTGGGGCATCCCCAGGTGTCCTTGCTGAAGTTATCCAGTGTTAACTCATAATCTGTGATACAACAACAGCCCTGAGCTGGCTCTTCATTCCCACTCCCTGAGCTGGCTTATCCTGGGACCAAAGGGTGCTGGTGCAAGAGAGGGGTTGGGGCTGAGGCCATGGCTATGTAGAGCAGTTGAAACAAGGCAAATACTCTATCTACTGCATGAGGGATTCTGCTGGCTGCCCTTTAAAGGAGCAGAGCTAGCTCCAGAGAGGCCTCGATGAGATTTACCTTGCCAGCTGTGGCTGGCAGCTGGCTAGGCATGCAGCCTTGGGAAATTTTTGCCATTTTTCAGCTCTTGCTCTTTTGCAGGACTAGCAGAATTTCTCAATGTAGAGACATTTGTCAATTTGCATAATTAAAGCACTGCAAACTCATCCAGATTCACATTCCCTGTGCTGGCTCCCCTGAGACTCACCACTTCTCTCCAATGAATTATTTATTGGCAGCGTTGTTTCAAATGGGCCCCTTTGTCTGCTGTGTTTGCTTGAGATTTCATCTCTCCAAGGCGGAGACGGTGCTGTTGTCCTAAGAGGCAGAGCGTGGGGAAAGGAACAACTCCGTTTGCCACAGCCCTTCCTTTTACTCTGCCCATCAGGTGAGAACAAGGGAACTCCCTTGAAACTATGGGGCTGCCTGTTGAGAGCGAGGTGAAGGAAATGACTGTGCAGGCAGCAGAGATTCCTGTGGAGCTGCCTGTAGCAGGGCAGCTGCAGCCTACAGCTGGGGCTGCAGTCTCCACACCACTTCATGCCTCTGGATGCATCAGCAGCAGCAGTTCAGGGTGCCTGGCACCTCTGCCTCTGCGCACTTGCCCATGCATCCCTGCGTGGGACGTTAGGGCTTTGGACAGGCTGCAAAACCTCTCCAGCTCCATGTGCTGTGGGGAAGCAAAGGGGCAGTCTGTGAGCAGTTACACTGCAGCTGGGCACCCTGAGCTCTCCTGTGTGCTCCCCTTCTTCTGGGCTACTTTGCCTCTAGTGAGAGCACCATTAACTGGCTCGCTTGCCAGAAAACACACTTCCCTGGTTCAGGCACAGAAAAAATAACAGATAACACAAGAGCCAGAAAGGTAAGAAAGCCAGAAAGGTAAAGGCAGGAGCAGGTAGTAAGTACATAGATATCTTGCTCATATTTGCAGGCTCTCCCTGCTGGAGTTGAGTGTGTGCTTGTAAATCCCACATCAGAGGAATACAAATATTTGTGCTGCAGAAGCACTTCCAATGAAGTCCTGGAGCTCCCCTTCTCAATTCCTTTTAGCCTTTCGGAGGCCTGTTTGCTTCTTGGTCTGTGGGAGCCCTGCAAACAGCATGGCTCTGGCAGGCAAACCCCTGAACACCCAACTGATGCATCTCCTTCCTCATGGCTGTGATGGCTCTCTTGGCAGCATCCACCACAAGCTCAGCACTACCCAGCAAAGATGGGCAAAGATGCAGCTGCTTTCCCTGCATCTGTCAGCAATGTCTGCAGAGCAGAGTGGAGCTGAAGCAAGAATGACATCAAAATGTAGTTGTTCCAGTGCTGAGTAAATCAGAGTAAGTCCAGGTGTCAGCTGCTGTGTACAGCTTTGCTAAACAGTGATGCAAAGTGATCTGAGGATGGAACATGCAAGCATGGGATGATGCTGGGGCAAGGAGTGGTCTAGTGAGACCAGAGCTCCACTTTCCAGTCTGATACACCAGACTGACGTTTCATCCCGGACCTGGACCTGGTGAAGGAGTTTGCAGTTGCAAATTCAGCCCTAAAATGTTGCAACCTGCCAAAATTACAGATGCCTGTGCAGTTCTCATGCTCTCCCCATCCATGAATATGTATGTACAGTGAGGTGGCTTTTAATAACACAAGCACTTGCTATCTGATCTCCTGGAGCCCAGAGGCTGCCACGGGAGGAAGAGGCAGCAGTGGGGGCTGAACCGGGAGTGCCAGGGTTGGTGTTGGGCAGGAGATTCGTGGTGCTTTACTATCATGGGCCCTTTAGCCACCCACCAAGCAGGGCTCGAGGGGGCCCCTGGCAATGCTGGTGTTGGGTGGGCTCCACTGGATATATAGCTGGAGGATTCATACTGGGAGGCTGGAGCGTTTTATTCGTTTATTCAGGAAAGCCCCGTCTCTCTCTGTGCTCATCAAAAGGTGTGATCACGCCTGTGTGTGTAATTTTCAGCTCCTATCCCCTTCGTTAAATCAGACGAGGCGAGAAATGGTACAATGCGGTTGGGGGCTATTGTGAAAAGCCTCTGCAAAGGATTTTGACAGTGTGATGGAAGCTAGAATATTCATCTGGGCTTCTTCGTTGTTGGTTTGGTGTGGTTTTTTTTTTTT